>LIEC01010773.1:42341-61630 GCA_001925005.1 Drosera capensis
AGGGGCAGAAACACCATATTTGTACACAACAAAAGAAAACAAGAATTGACAAGTTGATGCAAAACTCTTGCACAGAAACCACTAAAAAGATAGAAGCAATCCTCCAACAACTAATAAGCATAGTCACCTATCCAAAGCGTGAAAGGGACAAGACCATAAATTAACACTACATCATCTGAAGTACATATTTTTAAAAGTCCAGACATGTTCTGCTCCCCCCCCCCCCCCCCCCCCTCCTTCCTTTTGCAAGGAAAAAAAGGGCACAGTGAGGTATTTCTAACAAAGCCACAAATTTTGAAGTCAAAATCAACCAGGAAATATAAACTTACCTTTTGTTCAATGGAAGGAACTTTAAGAACTTTCTTATTGACCTCCCTCTTCCTATAGAACACAAGCAAGCGAGCATCTTAGTTACACGCAAACAACATTCCAAGGAAAATGAGGCTAAGAAACTAGTCAAATAAGCATTAATCAAAAGACACAAACACCATGGTAAATTTAACTTGATTCCATTTTACGCTTTTTTTGCAACTAAAACAATGTTTCCACATCCGGCGTTTAGGGAAAATCCAATTCCATCATTCCATGTTTCTTTTGTTGTCAGGTACAAGATACACTATCTGCCAACAAATTGGTTTGACTAAGGAAGAAAATTTTCCTTAGTCCACTAAACTCATTAGCGGGTCCGACAACGAGATAACAGAGAACCAGACCTAGAAACTAGAAATGAAGCAGTAGAAACTACAAACACTTACAAGTCCCTAATAGTCTGATCAAATGCCTTTTTCATCGACATATCTCCAACCAAACCTGCACAAGAAAACGCTTTTCAATATCAAATTCAGGTCAGCAAACAAGCAATACATTGTAGGCATCTACGGATCCTAATGGAAAAGACTATACATCCTTTGCTTTGGCCATTACCTCGAATATAAGAAACATACTAAAGCTAAACCTAACAAAACTCTAATCCAAATCACAACAAGCTCCACGATCATCAACATTTCAAACAAACAATCAAGAGTTCCAAAAGCCTTTCCGAAACACCAATAGCACCAGCCGCCGGTGGATCGCATCACCTCCGCCACAAATAACATCCTCAATTTCCTCACACCACAACATCAACACACACCGACAACAACAAAAACAACCACGGCCACATAATTCACAGCCTAATCTAATCAGCAAACAAGAGAGATCCAGATCACGTCCATTCAAATCAACAACAGCAAACACAAATCCATAGATCCAACAACAACAACAACAACAACAATGAAATGAAGAGCAAAGGATTGCGACCAGATATGCCGAACCTGATAGCAGCGAGATCAGATCTGATGAAGAAAAACACGATGAATCGAGAAATGGCGAAGAGCGGAGCGGGATCGAATCGGAGAGGAATTCGCGGAGGAGAGAATGGAATGTGCGTGTTTGGGTGTGTGAGGACGAAATGGCGGAGGTGTCGTCGTCTTCTGTGTTTTGGGGTTTGATTGATCAACGGATTCGGTGGAGAGAGAGAGAGAGAGAGAGAGAGAGAACGGGAAAGGAAGATTGGATGCCGAGATGGGGAAATGACGGAGACCGAGACAGCGCACCTTGAACGCGGATCTTGATTTTCGAGACTTTTTCCCCCTTTGTTTTGATAAAGAGAAACATGATGTAAGGTGTGATCATCCTACATTTCTGTAAGAATATTTTGTGAAGTTGTGTGATTACTCCTTTATATTCTCGTTGTTTCAAGTGTAGACAATGGTTTTATTCTATACATTTATATACTGCAGCAGATATTGTATATAGTTTATGACAACTCAAATAGATAAATATTATATATATTATAAAACGAAGGTAGTATTATTTATGAATGATTTATAAGTGATTATATTGATATATTGTCGGGAACAATTTTGGTTACATTTATGAGGAAGTTTTTAAAAATAAAAATAAAAATTATGAGCAAGGTTGTTCATACAAAAAGAACAATGTTACTGAAAGTCTCCTCAACATTATAGCATGGAAAATATACAATTACGCATGCAGAAGCTAAATGCAACTTTCGAAACATTATTTTACAGTCGTGGATACAGTTAGTATCGATTTAGGAACCTACGATCTCTGTCTAAGTTGTCCTTTTTGACGACACGACACGACAAAATGAAATGAAGTTACTCAAGGAAAACTTGTATCCTGTCTCCCATGCTGTCTTGAAAATCTAACAGCTTCCCTCCACTCTCAGCAGCAGTGTTATTCAGAAGTTCCTTGATATTTACACCTCCTAGAGCTGAGAAGCAGTACACGAAATCTTTGTCAATGAAAGAAATTTTGGAGAAGATGGAATAGATAGCAGGCTTGGGGATCAGTTCAAGTACCTGGGACTATGTTCGTGATGCCGTCCAAAAACCCTGCCTGAAAATTAGAAGCAAAGATAAGGAACAATAACAGGAGTACTGGACGCGCCTCACACTTTGATTGTAAAATCAGATCAGAAACATACAGGAATTCGAACGTCGAGTTTCTCAAATCCATCTCTTCCAATGATTTTGATTCTCAGGGTTCGAGACCAGATACCCAAGAATGCTCCCCTAGAACCATCTGCACCATAGTTACCATATGCATCAGGGCTTATCACTTCGACTATAAGATCCTCCGGAGCTTTTTGTTTCGGCTCCTGGTCGTCTTGATCCTTCTTTACAAGACTTTCAGTTTCAGAGTAGCTGGTTGCTGGGAATATGCAGTAGTGTTAAAAATATTGGTAAGAAAGGAAAAACGAGCGCCTGATTCAGCTTGAAACCTTAAAAAATTTGTTGATAGAAGACCACTTGGCAATGAAGGAATAACCGAAATAACAGAAGGAGCGGCACTGCCTACATTTCCAAAAATGAAAATGCAAAAGAAGACGACAAACTGGAAGGATAGTTTCTTCACAACACGAAATGTTCAACTGTTGACAATGAATATATTACAAAAGATGGAGCAGTGCAGACATGGTAGAAGAAATAATTTCAACCTTCATACCTTTTTGTGAGGATAGCTGCCAACTGCTTGTTGCATATCGTTTTTCTTCTTCATAGTAACTATTGAAACCCAGAATATCTTTCATTTCTTCAAATGTTGGCATGCTACCAGGACTAGGAACACGACCTTTCCTGATGGCAACAAGAGCATCCTACAACAGAATATTATCACGGTTGACCACAAAGTACAGAGCAGAAGGCCTTGTTCTACTCAAACTCTTCCATAGATGCCTGGATAATTAAGGGGTTGTTTGATATTGGTGCTCAAAACAGGAAAACCCAAAACCAATGACAGAAACAAAAAACCAGTAACGAAAATCAAAATCATTTTACAAAATAAAATGATTTTGTGTAAAGAGAATCTTAAATAATGAACTGAGATGAAACAAAAAACAGAAACTGAAAAATCATATTTTTTTCTGGTTTTTTTTGTTTTCTGTTTCATCCATTCAAAAAACAAAAAACAAAAGGGATACCAAACAGTTCTGTTTCAATGACCAATGAAACGAAAACAAAAAACAAAAAATAAAAATGATACCGAAGAGGCCCTAAACTTCCAACATATGGAAGATCAATACAAAATGATCCTTTTCTGCATTTATGAGAATAACAATGTCTATTACCTGCATTGCCTGAATAGAGACCCCAAGTAAAGATAGTGGATAAGCAACTATTTTGTATCCAATTTCTTCAAGTTCAGTGGGATTCAGTATTGGTGTTTTCCCTCCTCCTTCAAGCATATTTGCCTAGAAAGAGAAAGAGAAGAACAGCTTCAGCAGTCCCATTGACATAACACCTTTTCCTGCTAATCGTGCATTCTACAGAAACAATTAAGCTACTGAGTAATTTTTTTCCAAGCCGGGTTATGATGATAATAAAATCCTACACCTTCCAATTTTTACTTTTATTCACCCTCCCGGATCAATCCCAACTCCGAGCATATAAGAGTTTACTTCCGGAGAGTTGGAGACAATCGCTCCTCAAACAGCACTTACTCAATGCATAAACCACATGCTTCCAAAAATAAAAAATTAAAAGTATAGGGAAAAAATTCATAACACCAGAAAATAGAAATGCTACCATTTTCGGAACTGATGGAGCGATTTTGCAAAAGGATTTCATCTCATCTCTTGAAGCAAGTGCATCAATGAACAGGAGATCAGCCCCAGCATCCGCAAAGGCCTGGGTCCTCCATAATGCTTCATCAAGGGACTCTGCTTGACGTGAATCAGTTCTAGCCACTATGACAATATCTGATCCACTTTCTTTTCTCGCATCAACAGCTGCTCTTATCCGAATTACAGCTTCTTCTCTGGACACCACTTTTCTACCTTGTGTATGACCGCAAGCTTTTGGAGACACCTTGTCAAGGAAGAAACAATAAGCTACATGAAAGCCAGACAAAAGGTACTGATTGCTACCCAAAATCCATCAATTCCACGTAAGAGAACATTGAGAACAAAGAAAGAACTCTAACTAGGAACAAAAGTAATATGAACCTGATCTTCAAGAATGATTCCAGCGAAGCCCGCACTGATGTATCCCTTCACAGTTCTCTTCACATTTATTGCATTTCCATATCCATTATCTCCATCCCCAATGACAGGTATTGTCACAGCCTCCGTGATCCTTTGCCCTTCATCCACCATCTCTCCATACGATACAAGCCCCACATCTGGTAACCCTAGCCTAGCCGCAGACAACGAAAATCCTGCACATTGCACAACCCACTCTAAGCTAATTAGTAACACACTATAACTTCATGAAAATCGGATTCCAATACGTCACTCAGCACAACATCATTCACTCAACCAACACCAAAACCCCATTTCCATGATCTCGATCAATAAGGCACTGCTTGGTATTACTTTTGATTCCTTGTTTCTTAAACTACTCTTCTAGGCAATGAGCGAGAACTGATTCATGTGAGTTACCATTTTGATTTGTGTTCCTTGTTTCGGGTGTGACACCTCATTTTACGAGTCATTATTTTTAGATGTGATGATTCCATTGTTTTCCATGGATCATATACGTATTTTATATTATTTTATACGTATTAATACAAATCTCATTTTCATATCAAATCATGTCTGATCGTCCCGTAACATGTATTAGGTTACAGTATGTAACTTATATAACCATTGATGTTTCATGATAAAAAATTTAAAAAAAAAAAAAACTTATCTTTGATTGTCGTGGTACACGTGTCAAAACTTTGTAGATAAACGTACAAATACAAAACGTTTCAATAATTTTGGGACGGAGGGAGTAATAATTACGTAACTTCATTAACAGTCCCAAATTTCACTATTTGAAGCAGTCATATAAAACAACTCGAGATCAAGTCGATAACATATCAGCACTAATCACAAACTAACCAAGCAAAACGAAACAAAAAGTAGTAAAATCACCATACCACTTGTGAAGCAGACGTCAAACCCGGCACGCTCCACGAGCTTGGCGCTGAGAGCATCGAAGCAAGCTGGTCCCTGGTGAATCCCAGGCGAATCGAGCAATCTTCTCAGTGCCTTCACCGGCGTCTCCGATGATCCCGCGGAAGCCGCTGCTGCTGCGGAAACGGAGACGATCGAGGCAGGGCGGCGTGTCCTAGGCGGTCCGGATATGATTTGGAGCAACTGTGGCGGCGCGTGAGGAGTTTGGTGCGGCGGGCCGTGAGGGGATGGGGAAGTCGGTAAACGGGGGAGGGTTGGGATGTGGGAACGGTGTCCGGTGGCGAGTGAGAGTTGCATTGTTAATGGAGTTGTGTTGAGTGTTATGTTAAAGGCTAAATGAATTTTGTTCTATGATCTCATGGGTGTTTGCATAAGACAGCGCGATAGTATTACTCAATAAATTATTTTAGATTTTTTTAATCCTTAGAAAATTAGATATGAAATTGTTTTGATTTTATTTTTATTTTTTAATCTAACTGTTAAAAAAGAGATTGTTGTATTAACCTCTTTTTAACGTATTCTATTCCAAATCTTTGTTTCTCAATATCAATACGATACTTCACCATTTTGGTATCTAGAATAAAAAAAGATTGGATATTAATACTATTAATCCTATTTTTAGTAGGAAAAATTAATCCAGATTAATTATCCGAGATACAGAAATAACTCCTCCAATCATCTCATTATTAATCACATCTTCCTCGTAATATTATTAATTCCAACTATCGGAATAAACACTTAAACATCACTATTAAATAGTCGTCCATCGTGCTCCAATTCGCCCGATGTTGATCTCGCCCTAACACCTGCCCAACGTCACTCATCTCCCGACCCCAACCCCGCACGCATGACAGCCGATCGACCTTCTATCGCCATTCGATGCCCATCGATTGTGAAACGTCTACATATATCGTCAATCGTCGCCCAATCTTCAATCGTTGTCGATAGTCAACTATCACCCATCGACCCAAAATCGAACATCAATCATCATTGCCCAATCGTAGCATGAATAGCATTATGTTAGATTTTAGTGTCACAATCTTATTTTTATCAAACATCGTGAATGAAAAAGAATCCAATAAAAGAAAAAATCATGTAACCTTGAGGATACAATAAAAGAAAATATCGTATTATCTAGAAGTATCAAATATTATTCTTTTCGAGGGGTGAAATCACTCAATGCCTTTATTGATTATGATAGCCAAAAAAATATAAATGTTTTGATTTAAACTAATAATATATGTGTGAATTGATTTTTGTTGTTTTTGCTAGAACATCTTCATCGGGTCGAAGTGATAGTTGGAGATAAAAGAAAAGTTAATGAAGTGTATTCTGAAAGGAATGTTTTAGTATTTTGTGTATGTTAAGGTTTAAAAAAAATAAAATTCATTCATTTTGGGATGAATAAAAAAAATAACATTGATTATGAAAATGAGGTCGAATTTGTAATAAGATTCATGGAATTTTTTTGATAAATACTTCCTTTGTGCCATAATTTTTATAATGGCTTCAGTTTGTGACGATTTAACATCATTTTTTATAAAATTATTTATGAAACAAAAATGATAGATTAAATTATGAATTTTAATCCTCGACCAAGAAAATAATTTTCTGACATCGCAAAAAACAATATCAAAACAACTCAAAGTGCATGCTGTTGTGAAAATTATGGGACGAAGAAAATAAGTTCAAGAAGATGAATTAAGACACATTGAGCAAAAATTCTAAATGGAATTTTCATTCGTGTTTTGGTCCCCATTTCAATTTATGAACTATAAATAATGGCTTTTTATGCATATGAACTGCAAAAATCGAAATGAGGACCAAACGTAAAAAATATTATCATTGGGAATTTTGAATCATTCACCGGAATTAATTTATTATATATATAATAACACAAAATATCCTGATGACAAACCATCCCAATCACAAACAAAATGACATAATGACATGTCATTTCATTTTATTTAAACTAAGAAAAAATCTTTACCAATTAAATACCTAACTTGTAATAAACAAGTTGAATGATTCAAGTTAAATTTTAAGAATGAATATCAAATTTTACCAAACTATTTGATCAAATAAATAAATAAAATTCTTAACATCAGAGATACAAGTTATGAAACAAAAATAATTATATCTTATCAATTCTATACAATCATTTTTCAAAGAAAAAAATATAGAATTAGTTCTTATAGAAAATTACTCTAAAGTACATGTTTTCAAAAATATTATTCAAAATATATAACCCGCACAAATAATTTTCATTTGATACTATTTGATTTTTTCCCACAACAAACTGTCTCTCCTCGTAACCAAAACTAATTAATTCATCAAATCTCTATTAAAACTCATCAAATTTGCTTCTAATCACCCTCATCTGATCTTACATACACAATTCAATCTATTTTCATCCATAAGACATCAAAAATCTTTCAATTTAATCTAAAATTCGGTTTTGATTGTTTTGAAAACCATAACTACAAAATCATTGGATTTGATTGAAAACTCTAATCCACTTGTTTGGGTTAGAGTAATATGGGTTTAGGGTTGGGTTTGATTGATTTTTTGTTGTTTTGTTTTTTTTTTTCTAAATTCTGGATTCATTTGATATGAAATGACGCACTGTGCAGTGCGCTAATGTTTACTTCTTGGTTTTTTTTTTTAATTAAAAAAATCATGCTGGATATTATGTAACAATATTTTTTATTTTATGAATAACATGATATAAATTTTTGTTTGTGTTGATTTTTTTGTGATTTTTCGATTTGAATTAACGCAATGTTTTTGTTTGAACAATTCACCGGCTCCCTAACCCTTGAGCTGGTTGCATGATGCAATTCAAGCGAGTGTAAATGTGGATGTGGATCGTTATGAATCTAGGCGACGGACTATTTGACAAAGCAGGTTGTGATGCTACGCGAATTGAGGAACCTTTTCTCACTCGCCATCAGAACAACTTGTTTCATATTTATCATTCTTTCTTTTTAGTTGTAGCAACGCATATGTATTGATGCTTTTGGGTTTTATCCTCACGATTCTCACCTTCTCAAGTATAACCCCTTAAATTTCAGGCATCGCAAATGTAGCAGGTGAACTCGTTGATTTAATCAAAGTTGCAAATTTGCAGTACATATGCTAAATCAATTATCATCAGAGCAGAGTTTCGGCACACTGGGGAGTCATAGATCCTCTATTCCTCTTCCTATTATTGCACACATGTAATACATTAACCTGGAATGGCAAATTCATTATCCGAATAAGCACCCAAGTCGTCCTTTATGTACAGTGAGACTATAAAAATGGATGACGATGGAATGAATGATCAACCAATTGTGCTGTTGACGACTTCTTTTGTTACATTTCTTATCAGAAGTATACCAAAGATTAAACATATCGGACAGCCGAAAGAATAAGAATGGAAACAGGAGGGCACAATGTGTTACACAGATACTTCTTGTCTTCCTAGTAATTAGGATGAGAGTCCTTTCCAAAAATGATGCTTTAGTTCAACAAAAACTCGCCGACAAAACAAAGTCAGGCGCTACGAGCCTTTGTTTAGGAGAGCCGTCTCCTCCTGTGGACTAATGCTGACAGCTCCTTGCTCGGAATCGCCAATGTTGGCCTCTTCGTCGCCATTCTTGCTCGGATCAGTGGACTCGTTTGCAACCGTGTTGTAGATCTTATCCTCTTCTTTTTGTCCCCTGCAGGATACAATTACCAGCAACGATGTGAAACAATGATAGTCTCAACCAGTCAAGACTTGATCTCCGCAACAGAAGCAACTGTGACGATGTGGGCACACCAGAAAATAGGTAACCTTGACCGAAAGGAAACTGAGTAGGCATACCATGAATAAATGAAGAGCCCAATTGCAACAGAACCAAATGCAACGAAGTACAACCAGTCAACCTGAAGATACGACACACTCAAGATATTTAGTCCATCTCATATGGCATTCGGTAGCCATTCAGATTGATGAACAAAATGGACTTGGACACATGATTAACGAAAGAAGGGTATTTAGCATTCACGAACCCTCTGATGGTAGGCAAAGATGCGTATGAACACCGTCCACATGTCACTGGTCAGCAAAGAGAGGTTCAACATCGCGGCCCCATTCATCTGCGAGGTGTTCAAGGAAAACATTGAAGATATGTCAGTACATGCCTGACAAAATCCAAATAAAAGAAGGGTTTTTCGTTAGCTAATAGCCAAAACATGAAACAATTGCTGGATATTGGTTCAGGGTTATGATAAATTGTCGAATTTATGTGGTGAGCCGCTTAGGAGGGGAGAACTGCATCAGATAAGCAACGATTTACTATCTTTCAAGTAGCAAAAGAGTTCTCACCTTCAGCAGTACAGGGACCAGTGAGTAAAAAAGAAACATGGCGACCGCAAAACCCACAAAAGGAAGCACCTGAAAACCCGAGCAAGCATTAGTCAAGCACTTCGCATGACCTGGAAAGCACAAGGAACATTTAGGGGGGCAACATGGTAACAATGCAAAATACTGAAACCAATTTCGCCATTAGTATGTACCAATAACAAAAAGACTGACTCAAATGATTCATGATAAAGAAGAATGAAAATTTATGCAACAGCAAACAATGAGAAAAGCTGAGCCGACAGCGAGGAAGGGAAACTTACTGCTCCTACGTTCCATTCAATTGATCTAAGCTCCCCACGCTCAAGTATGCTTCTAATGATTCGTCAAGGTCATATACAAGAAAAATAAATTCAAGTTAGCATAAAACTATAGTGCCTAATTTCACAGCTCCAAACACCATTTATTTATCATGCAATAACCATCAGAGCATAGCGTATTCCAACAATAAGATGACAAAAGATAGAAGCCATATGGGGATTTTTCAATAGAGTGCCGAATGAAACTTTTCGAAATGCTCGAGGCATAAGTTCCCAAGAGCAAGAAGCATAAAAATGGCAGATCACAAAAGCAACAAATCGAGCCAATCGAAGGAGACTAGGATACATTTGGTAGGCACTGATGATAGCACCAAATAGCCCCAACATTGCCATGAGTTCTACCATGTCCGCACTTTTCACCAGAAACTCCTGCATGAAAAAAAGAAAGCAGTAAATCTCTGCTTGGACTTTGGTATACAATCACATTAGACCATTCCAGGTAATCACCAACTTCCTTGACTACGAGTCGACGGAGCATGGAACTTCAAACCTTATTATACACTTCCTGTGTAAATTTATATGGACGTGCAAATTAACTCAGCTTACCTCACTGACATTGCTGAAAGCATAAAGTGTGGATCCGGCGATGACGAGGATGTCACCTTTAACGGGATTGTTTCCAGCTGAAAAAACCACATGAATATTCGGAAGTCTAAGCAACAAGTCGCAATTCATATAGGCTTCAATATATGCTATAACTATGAAAGGAACAATCATTCCGATAATGCTTCATATTTCTGTCTATGTTAAAAATACCCAATCCCGTATATTTTCATACAAGAGGTGGCACATTCTGGAGAAGTCTTCTTTGCCAATGAAATCTTAACAATTCATACACCAATTTTCCATGAGCAATCGTAAAAAGAAAAAGAAATTCTAGACAGCTGAAGTAGAGAATACGGTATTCCTTAAGACCTAGCAAATACAATGGTGCAACAACGGTAGAGCCTTTTATCTGCACGCCTTGTTAAAAGCAACCTAATTTTCATCTATCCCAATGGAATGCGGGCAACTTATTCAACATAAATCCTTAGTCCAATAGTAGAAGATGCGGAAAAAGGAACAAACATCTCAAATACGAACCAAGTGTACCTGTCCCGTCATTTGCATGCACATCAGAGAAAACAACCATGACAAGACCAGCAACACAAAGAACTACACCAGCGAACTTTTTGAACTTGTACTTTGTCTTCAAGAAAAGCCAGGTGAGAATTATGACGCAGGGTATCGACCAACAATCCAACAGTGTAACACTGGTCAGGGATGTGTATTGATAAGCCTTGACCACTGCAAAATGAGTGATATTCATATAAAAGGATGGCGATCATAACTCAACAAGAAAATAAAACAACTTCATTAGACAATGACTGCAATATATAAGCTGAAACATTATGCATGATCAAATTTCAAAGCGACATATTGTTATCTCAGATGATCACTCCCACACCAACCACTATCCCTATCATCTAAAGCACAAAAAATTTCAGCTTAAGCAATATTTTGTCATGGTCCTGGTCCATGAAAGCATACATCTGGAAGAAACCATATCACAAACGAACGAAAAAAAAAAGATATTTAGGGAGAAAAAGAGTGTGGTGGTATTGCATGCCTAGGTAATTTCCCTCCACGTCCACCAACCCAAGCGGTATATAGTAATACCATTTTGCCTGCGTAACACAATGAATACTGTCATCAATATTAATAAATAGAAGAAAGGAAAGGAAAAATGGAACACTTTTAGCAAAGCACTACTGCACAAACATAGCTAAATATATTTGACAAAAATCACATGCCTAGAATGCAACCTCGCTTTGGCTAGATAGTAGAAAAGCATAAAGTGGCAAATACTAAGAAACCATTCAAATATGCTTGGAGCATCTGATCCGTCTCCATAACGTGGCTTTTGAAGAGTGTTCCTTATTCAGTTAAAGGTCATCAAGGTTCAAAAGGAGTTGCTTGCCGGAAACTGAACCAGTCAGCATACTCGATAAACAGCTTGCAAACAATAATACTTAAGTGATTATGCTTCAACATTAGAAAATCCAACCACGTACAGTGATACTTACCCAGAAATAAATCTCAGAAGCATCATGATCGAAAAAACGAACATATGAGAAGAAAAATCTATTTGAACCAAACAACAGCTTTACCTTTAATGGTTTCCTTTTATACAAGACCACACTTCCATATACAAGTGCCAATAGCACGTAATTAGCAAAGGATTGAGAAGTTGGTGCATTCACCCCTGCAATATTCAAAGTCTCATCAACAAAAGCAACTCAAACCTTGCTTGTTCTCACATTTCTACTTTAAGTATTGATAAATCAAATCAATTAAAGCAAAGGCATCATCAAAGTGCTTCAATTGCCACTTCTAGCAAACACAAAATGAAATAAACCAACACCGCTCTATAGCCACTATACATTATACACTATATTACAGTCACTTTCTGATCTTTTCACACCAACCACATGAGTGGTTTCGACACTATACAACATGATGATCTATTATAAGAAACAATTAGGAATGCATACTTCCCGCTTGTGGGGTTATCCCAATTTAGTTGCAACCCCACCCTTTTTGATGAACTTTTCGCATAAAAAAAAAAACTTTATCTGATAAGCACACCCCACTATCTCATTTCTCAGCTGTTACCATAAACCCTACCTCATCACCATTGAAAAAAATATTCTTTTTTCACCCAATTTCAAAAAAAAAAAAAAAAAAAAAATCAAAACACACATAAAACTCTTTGCCGGAATAGCACCATCATCAGAAGACGATTATGATAGTGATGATGAATTCCCACAGCTGGAAGAGCATGATAATGATGACATCCTCATCAGGGATCAAGGATCAGTCAACAGCAGAACCATCTACTGCAGAAGAGCCTGTAGGAGAGTCCCCTGCAGCCGAGTCTCCAGAGTCTCCATTAGCAGAACCTCCAACAGAAAAGGCAGAAGATAGCCAGGTATCAATAGAGGTGGTTACAGCAACCGAACCAATAAGAGAGGAATCACCAACAAAGGAGTCAGCATCGCCAATCAAGGATGCAGCAGAGGCTACCACAGAAAGAACTATGACGGACTATAAGCAGGTCACTCAGTAAGCAGAGTGAGATCAAGTGGAGTCAAATGGTTACAAGTAAAATGCATCGGAGGGAGTACAAAATACTGCAAGGATAAGATATCAAAAGTCAAGAAAGCTATAGGGTTCCTTTTTTGACATTTCCCCCTTACTTTCATGACAACCTCTGATCAAGCCAAAGTTGTTCAAAACATAAGAACTTCTCCCTTATCAGACTTTGACTCCTCAACAATAGTCTCATTTGAGAATATGTGAAAATCAACAATAGTCTCTATGCATTTTCCATGTAAACTTTCCATGTGATTGATAGATGTCATGTTTTGGTAGATTGCTAGATACAGACAGTTAAATTCAATTCAAATTGCGCTCACAGACAATCCTCCCATATGGGGAGTTTCTACAGAGTAGCACAGAAGACACTACATTTAGCATTTTCTCAATAACAAAGCAAGCCATAATTAGAAACATAAAAAGGATATAGAAGTAAAACGAACCTCTGCGGGCAAGCTCGGAAGACGAAAATCCGGTAGAGGTGATCATAAGAGAAAGAAACTGGCCCAACAAAATACCCACCACCATCCTGTTCTTGAAGAACTTCTTCAAACCACTCACTGCACTCTCCATTGTCATCCTCCTCCCAAATCCACCCCACTCAACTCAAAATCAGTGAAACCCAGTTGAATGAATTTCACAACGAACCCAAAAGAACACAACCCAGAGCCCCAAATCACGATATCAGCGCCACCGAGTACCCTTTTCGCTTCTGCCCTTTTAAGGGACTCAATATATGGTGAAGACCCAGTTGAGGTTAACTCAAAATCAATGAAACCCAGTTTAATAAATCTCACAATGTACTCAAAAAACCACAACCCAGAAACCCAATTCACGATATCTGAACCACTGAGTTCCGTTTTCGTATCTGCCCTTTAAAGGAACTGAGAATATGGTGAAGACCCAGTTGGGGTTTTGTGATGGAAATGGAGAAAGTGACAGAAAAATGGGATTTTGACTCGAACAGCAGAGATGCTTTGATGGTGAGAAGCTGCTTTCACAGAGATGAGGGCAAATGGGGTTTTAGAAGAAGAGGAAGGGTGTGATTTTGAGGCATGAAAGTCGAATGTGACAGTTCAAAAGATATTTCAATACCTTCAAGGAATATAATTCTTGTGAACAATCGTTTTCATTGTCACCCTCCGGTACATAAAAAAAAAAAAAATAATAATAAAAAATTATATAATTTAATAATATTTTTTGTTTATGAACAATAATCATATTATTTATTATATATTTTGATACGTTATTTTTATAATAAATTATATGATATAAATTTTATTTCGATGCATAATTATATTTTATATTATCTTTGATGTTTCACAAAAAATTTACAGAAAATATGGTTTGATCGTAATATTGTGAGCTTTTTCACCTACGTGGATAACCGCTATCTATATTATGGAACGAAGGAAACACGTATTTTGAGAGGGTCGTTATTCGTCCTATATGACGTAAGAAAATTACATTACTAATAAATGGTTGAAGTGTAATTTTACATAAAATGATACGGGACGATTCATAATTTAAATAATTTTTATCGTCGATCTAAATCAACATTGTGTTTTTTATGGAACAGAAAAAATATTATTCCCGGGTTGAGATTTCGTTGTCTCTATTCTGCTAGCAAACAACATGATCTGAATGTATACAACTAGGAGTGCTCTTCACACTCTTAATGTTTTAGAAGAAGAAACGCATCGTTTTTGTATTAAAATCACGTAAATTTTTATGGACACGATATACAAGGAAAGGATAGACCGAGAGATATAACGGCAGTATTTGATTTGGGTTTCTTTGAAGCAGTGATGCGTTGTATCTGCTAACGTATGAGTTATGGTGATTATACAAACATATCCAACATTATGGTTTGAGCAACATTCATTTATGACAAAAATATAGTGTGATAAAGGAGACAATAAGCATGAGCAAGTCCTACCGTAAAACCAAAATAAATATAATTATTGTTGAAATTTGACATTAAAAAAGGATTATGAAATCAATTATATAACTGTCGTTTGTATTTTAGAACAAAATGAAATGAATTCAAACTTAATTGTGCATTCATTGGTGAATTAATTCAACTTAAACATAAAACAGTTATATCTGATATCAAATTTTAAACCAAGTTTATCTCAATTTTATTTTGTCATCATTTTTATCTCATGATTAAAATCTTTTTTTTATAATATTATATATATCTCATGATTAGACTTGTTTTAATTAGACTTGCTGTAATTTGAGAAAATACATGCTTAAAGAAATAGAAAAAACCATAGAAAGTTAGATCCAAAAACAAAAAAAAGTAAGGTTAAAAAAAAAAACTTTTTTTCGATCAGAGTCAACGAACAATTTAACCATAGGAGTGATAGGAAAGGCGTGTGCAAGATGAATACATATTCATTCACTATCATACCTGCGTTGAAACTTGAACAGAACCATTCTCTCATCCAAATGGCATATTCTTCAATTAATTATGTCCTAACACTAGAATGAGTATAATTACGATAATATTCAAGAACAGAAAAGATAAAAACAAAGCGAATACAGAGGTTTTTTCCATATGAGATTCATACTCGAATTGAAGTCCAAGATCTATATACAGCAACCTTGTTCTCGCCCTCTCCTCATCCTTGGAACTTTACAGCAACATGTGATTCAAGAAAGAAAAATTTAGGAGAACAAAGGAATAAAGCTATTCTCAATGGCAACAGATGAAGATCGACGAGTCTCACAAGGTCAGAGACTCAGAATATGTCCGGCACTTTTACAGATGGCTAGATGGAACAGACTTGAAAGAGCTTAACAACATTGATAAAAAAAAGTACTGACTGATTCCATTTTATCTCGTTTTTGGGACATCATTCTGCATGGCGTGCCAGTTTGCGAGATTATGGCAAGTCTTTCATATCTTGAGATTTCCTCAGTAAATCTTTCTGGTCTTCCTCTTCCCTTCCTGGTACCAAGAACCGAAGACTCAGTCCATTTCATAGTTTCATGTACAGAACAAAAGATAACAATAGAATGAGCAAACATGTCATAAAGCAATCAAAAGGCATAAAATGGCTTACTGGCGCTGGAAACAGACAAGAGTCTCGACATAAAGAGCTTGAGCTCAGCCCTCCTTCCTGTAATATCAAAAGATTCAAAATCATGCATGATAATGCGATTAAAAGGACAAATGATGGCTCTAACAATGACATCATACATACGATGACAGCAGAATGATAACAAAATCTAAATATATCTTCCACTAAATTAAAACCGCACGGAGACAAGTTATTACTTTCGCTTGTGCCGATCAACTACATTGTTTCTCGGATCATTATTTGGAAGACCCGCTACTGGAGGGATACCATATGGCATGGGAGAGGGAGCCAGAGAAGGTACACCAGCGACGGAAGCATTGGTACTAGGCAAAGGTATTAGAGGTAAAGAAGTGGCAGGAGATGGAGCGGCAGGTTCAGGAAGTGCTCTAGGTATAATGTGCTTCAGCCTGTTATTTCTGTAGCTCTTCCAAAAGTAGAATTGTTGCCTGTGTGCCAATTCCTGCCAAGGGCGAAAGACAAAAAATGGTTTTTGGAAAAGCAGCAACAAAAATAACGACAAACCAAGCCTTTATCCCATTACAAGATTTTGGAAAAGAATAATGAATATTTCAAATCACGACAGTCAAAAGCTCATCATCGTGATAAGTTCTCGGGATTTAAAGACAACACAAAAGTACTATGAGTGGCTCAAAAGATGGGCCTGATACACAGTCACTCGGCTCATCGAAGATACACAAGGATCAAAATAATAACAGAAAGGAATTCATGTCAATGCACGAACAAAAACAATGTAAGAAAAAGAATCTACAGATCTGTCTATCACAGAGAAATAGCACAGAGGATGGTTTGGATGATTCTCAATATTTTGATAGGAATCAATAAGTAAGGCAGATAAAATCCAAGTGCAATAAATCAAGTAGTATTAAACATGAACATATATGGACGCTATTTCTAGGTATAGAACAGCCAAAGACAAAGGATAAACAGAGAACACAGTCACCTTGTTTCCAGGATGTGCCATAGCAGCACGGAAGCTTGAATTTTGCAGAAGTTCAAGAAAGTAGAGGCAATGCGGATACCTGTATTATTTTCATAAGCATATTTTAGAGATTCCCATAAAGATACAATCTTGATCATTGAGGGGAGATCTTCCCATGGTTTACACTAGTAGCATGATACAAATCGTTAGAAGAATGAGCTCACATGATAAATTTTACATATTCTGGCCGCTGCCAATATTGGAGATATTTCAAGTATCCAATAAAGGCTTCATCCTCAAAGTAGCGATTTTGAGCCAAATCTGTGCAGAAGTACGTGAACTTAAGCATCATAATGGAAACCTAAAGGAATAAAATAGGTCCATACACCTATTACAATAGATCACTGATTGCTAATAAAAGGAAAGCATAAAACAACTAATCTAAGAGACTCCTGATTGATAAATTTGTGATATCAATCATGCAATTATTGACCAACAAATTCAATTCTTATTAACTAAGGAATGCTCATCGGTGCCATATCACAATGCCAGAGGAATTGATCCAATGTGCTCTGATCGATCAGACACTGAGCATGGCAAGCATTCATATGACCTCCTACTACTGCCTTAGAGCTAATTTGCACGTATAATAGTAGTATCAGTTTTCAAGCACAGTGAAAGAGCGAATCCCAAAGCGAAAGTGCATGACGGATTTGCACATTCAGTCCTATTGCCCGTGCTTTCATGTCACATTTCATATCCCAAAACCAGGAACAGAGATCACTGAACCCTAGTCGGGCGAAAGCCAATTTGAAAACAAAGAGAACGATAATCGATCAAGCAACCGAAACCACGGAACATTACAGTGAATATACGTCGGATTGGCAAGACACTGAACAAACTCCAATTCAAGCACAAACCGCTGCCGTCCATCGTCGGGATCCTTGTACACATTACTATTATTCACCCTGAAACAAATGCAAAAGACCACAATCATCACAACAAAGAGCACAATACAATAATTGATTTCAATTTCGAAAACAAATGAGGAAGATTGGAGCTTACAGGGAAGTGAAAGATGAGGAAGAGCTGTCGCCATTACCGGACTCGATCGAAGACTGCGACATTGCGAGGGAGAGAATATGAATCGAATCGAAGAGAGAGGTCGACTCGAATCGAACCCTAATATTGACCGAAACCCTAATTCTGATCGAATATGAATCGGTGCTGGATCCGAAGTGACACGGACTGGGCTTGGAGTCTGGCCCGAAACATGACCCGATCCAAAGAAACCTCTTATTGAGCCCAAGTTTCGGAAAGTTCTCTACTCTTCTAGCAAACTCTCCAAACTTGTAAATACTTAGCTATTTACCTAGAAGAGTCTAGAACATTCTTGTAAGACCTAGGGTTGGAGGATTCTAGACATCGGGTTCTAAAGTCTTCCATTGAGATGTATATAAGGAGGGCTTGACTCATTTGCCAAACCATTCTCGGAAACCCAAATCAAGCAATACAAAGCATCCAAGTTCTCCCCAAACATTCACACTCTCAAACTTCTTAATTCGGTTGCTAAGCACTCTCACAAGTTTTGAGCATCGTCTCGAGAAGAAAAGGCTGAACTTAGATACGAAGCCAAGCGTGTCTAGGTGCCTCACGGTTTTGGAACATTAAGCCCGTGACAATTGGTATCAGAGCTCGGTTTGTGAGAATACTTGCGCTCGAGTAAACAATGGCAAGTGATCTTACTCACGTTGTCGGAGACGTTGAGCAAGACAAGAAGGGCAAGAAGAAAAGAGGGCAAACCGTAGAGAAGGTCATGTCGAGGGAAGACATTGGCGATGTGGAGGTACGGATTGCAAAGGCGGAACAATCTTTAAGAAGCTGGGCCCAGTCTATATGTATATTCTACTCAGGTCCGGTTTGGACGTGGTTTCTCCCCTTGGGCTCT
>LIEC01010775.1:0-31631 GCA_001925005.1 Drosera capensis
TCTTAAAAGAATCAAGCACCTTCGAAATAGTCTTTAAAACAGCACGGGATAAATCGTTAAAGAGTTAGGTAAGGCCTCCCATCAGCTAGTTCGGTCTTCCGGCCTCAAAGGGTGCATCCTGTGTTTTCTGTAGTTTTCCCATATTACAACTTCTGTACCAATTCGGTCGATCCGGAATGGATCGGTTAAACATTCTATTAGGGAGTCTGGTCTTGACTCTTCTGTGTGGTATTCATTCTCGTTCGGCTCTTGGAATCACATCCAGCAGTGGTTGGAACAGCTCGCAAAATTCAACCACTTCACCTACTTCATTGCCCTCAACCCTTTCTCGTACCTCTATTGAAACAGAATGGTTTCATGTTCTTTCATCGATTGGTAATTCTTTTCCGGATTCGAGCTGAAATAGATTCAAATCCGAATAAAGCATCTTCGAAAACGAGAGATATAACATATCCCCGTCGCGTCGGTCGAACTGATTCCTAAAAATAACACAGCGACGGACAAGTCCGACCTCGGTGCTACTCTAAGAATCAGCGGCACAGGAGCGGCGCTTGCTCAAGGCGCCCTCCCACAGGTAGTCCACCGAGGGCGTCAGTGCTTTCCTGTAGTTACAGACTTCTTGTCTCGTTTGCAGCTCCCCAAGGCCACCATGAGGCACTCATGGGAATAGGCCTTGCCCCTTTTGTAGCTACTGTAGCTGAACAAGGGCGCGATGCTTGTCATCGAGTCAGCCCTTTACCGCTCTGAGGGGCGAGCCCCGAAAAAACAAGAAAACGCAGAACTCGAAACCCGACTCTCTACTCCTGAATCAAGCAATTCGCGACTACCGAAATATAACATATCCCCGTCGCGTGAGGAGGAAACTCAGTACCAAATGCTTGGCAATCCTTGGTAGAGCTTATTCATGATTTCGTGCTGAACCCGGTAAACGAACAAGTTGGACCAACCCCATCCCGGCATGGGCCAACATCTTGCTCAAGGATGCGCCCGAGGGTAGAACACATGGAGCACACGTGCCTTGCCCTCAATGGTTGCCTTCTTGTCTGATCGTAGTTGCACTAAAAGTCTGTGACTCCCACCAATCCCTGGTTATCACTGGCCGGGCATCCTGCATGGTGGCATCAGAGTTTTTGCGGGATCTTACGAACCTCCCTTACTGAAGTTATAAGCCTTTGAACTAGTCTCATCATTTGAGGCTGAAAATTCCATTCCATCCACCTGATGAACCTCCCAGCCTCTAATAGATGCTATGGCTAACAAAGCTCTCACTGTAACCCGAAGGGGCGTCTCCAGTCTTGATATCAATGACAGCCTTCTTGTCTTGTTGTCCCACGAATGAAAGAGCCACTACTCATCCATTATGACCACCTTAGCTTAGGGTAGTCAGCACGCTTGAGAGTCCTTAAGATCTACTCACTCATGATTGAATTTAAAATACTAACATGATTGAAATAACAAGTTATGGACACATCATCAAAAGAGATAGATAAAGGTCTATACTTGATTGAAGAAAAGTAATAAGAGCAGTCTTTGAATCTTTAATTTAATTACAACTCCAGAAATGCATAAGTAAAGTTGAAAATCTATGAGAAACCCTAGATTTTTGAGACCTGAGATCTATCAAAAAGTTAATAAAATTCATCAGTAACGTGGATATAATATCCCTATTTATAGAAAAAAATAACATAAAAAACGTGGTGAAAAATCTAAGTTTCGGGTAAAATATATTATAAAAAATATCACATCACTTTTATGACAATCGTGATCTGTTCAGGTTTTCTCCAGGGCAAGCATCATGCTCGTGAGGTTTTTTAAGGCCATGATCAACACAAGACACCTTTATTTTATCCTGTTTTGCTTTGAAATTCATCCAAACTCCTTCTATTGCTCGTAATACATTTCCAAAAAGACTTTGAGCTCAAAAATCAACAGCAAATGCATTGTTTAGTCTCCATGTCGTCATAATTAGTCGAAACATGTCATAAAGGGGTCTTCACAACTTTGATCGTTTTTCATAATTCGTACAAAACATCTTTTCTCGATCAAATTTATGACAAACATGAACAATCAGTAGTAACAATGTTTCAAGAACTAAATAAATCATTAAATATAAAGTAACGACATGAATGTACCTAAAATAAAGAAATTAACTTAGAAAAATTGTTAACTTCCCCAAGCCTAACCTTTGCTCGTCCTCGAACAGGGTAAAAGTCTCAATCAAACGAGATACAATAAAAATTTCCATATCTTGAGCAATAAAGTAATCAGAGTGTAAGACATGCAATAGATCATTTACACTAAATATATGCCGATGGAACCAAACATTCTGAACTCACCCATCATCCCAATTCACACCACACAAATTACTCCTCAAATCGTCCTCTTTATACGGTTCTTCACACACTCTTAGATATTCCTAAGGTGTAACAAGACAAAACGTTTTTGAAACTCATTTTGAATATTCATTGTATTCTACCCTCGTTACTTCTTACAGGTAGAAATGCGTTCGACATGGCTTTTTCCCAAAACTACCAAGGTCTCAAAGGAGATCTAGATTTCTTACTCGATATGTATCTTTCTTTTTTTTTTTTCAAGCTCTTCTTATTAAATACCATGCCCCTCTTTTATCCATAAATGGTGATTTTGATTACCGAGGTAAGAGACACAGTATTTTGAATTTTTTTTTTTTGCTTGTTTTGAATTGCTTTTGCGAGTTTTTTTTCTTCATTTTTTTTTTCAATTTGATGAGTAAGTCTAGAGAATTCTCCAATAATCAAAATAACATATGGGTCATCATGGAAGACGAGTAGTTTGTAAACAAATTTTTTTCTTCAAAAACTCACACCACGCTTCCTTATAATCGGTGGATATAGTGATAGTTGGCATAAAAGAAGAACATTGAGGCTTTTAAATATCTATTTATGGTTCAAGTCACCATTAAAACACTATCTGTACATGAAAAAGTCATTACATAGGGAAATAATAGAATGACGTAAACTTCCTCAGAGATGATGTTCAAACTACATATATTAGTCTAACGATCATAAATAATCTTCATCATTTTACTATGCTTAAGCTATGGTTTTGTTTTTTCTTTTTCTTTTTTTCACGATTTTCCAATTTTTTCTCTTTTCAATTTTGCAAAAAATTTAACAAAAAGAAAAAAGAAAAAAGAAAAAAGAAAAAAAAAAGACTCAAAACAAAATAAACGAACCTAGTCATCCACCTCCCTAAGTCTAAGCTAAACATTATCCTCAATGTGAAAAATATACAATAAAAATAAACAAAGAACAAAATACCTTATAGAATCAAACTTGTGGAGAATCTCAAAACAACCTTGATCATGCCCCAAATGATAATTTTTGGATCTTCATTACCATCTCCTTGACTGTCTCCTCTTCTGAAAGTGGATATTGCTCTTGAGATATCTCAAAAGAAATAATCCACACATATAAAAGCAAAAAACCTTTCTTCCTTCTAACAAGATCAATAGAATCACTTTATAAAAAAAAATATGTAGCAATTATAATCATAAAAGTGAAACTAAAGAGATATACATGTATTTATCTAGAATGGATTGAATAAAATTAAGCATATGATAAATCATATGTCAGAGAAATTGAAAAATTACTAAATTTGATGACATGAACTATTGTTTATAAAATAATATGTGAACCTATGTTTTTTAATATCAGGTTGGTCTCTTTTCTCCAGTCTTGTGGTTTTTTTCGTTTTTTTCTTTTAAAAAAATCACGTAAAATATCCCTTCTAAATTTATGATTTAAGAGTTAAATACTAGGGATAAAAAAAATTTAATGCATTGGTTAATCAATTAAACTTACTCATCTTTCTTTTCATACTAGCGCATAAGAATAGACAATGCACGAATAGATAAAATATACCAAATTCACTAATAAAGATGAAAATATATATATTGATACGAAGGTAGAAATGACAGAGAAGAACACATAGAACTCACTCAATATAGAAACTAATTTAAGATAAACTAATTAATCTAAAGAGAGACTCGACCTAAAGAACATGGTAGAAAACATCCCCAAGCCTAGATTGTGCATAGTCTCAAAACCTATAAATGAAATGCATGACTAAAACAATTTAGCTAATCTTGAAATAGCTATTGCGGTGAAAGAGGAGGTGGCTAAGTCCTTCCAGGAAAATGTCCAAAGAAGTAATCTTACTATTCTCCCCAATATTTCGTCCGCTCATTTATCATGTTGACGCCAATCATAATACTCCTGACGCTGCCCTTTTCTTTTCCACTACATGATCACTCTCTAAAATAGACTACCCACAAATGTTTGCCCAAATTGCCATCCAGCGGGAGCAACGTTGTTGCTGGTAACTGCCCTCCTATCACTGGTGGTTACCATGAAGGATAGGCTCTGGCCATTCATGTACACGTTACTTCGCCAATTCTGTCCCCAGTTCTTGACATGGTTTGCCATCTTGTCTTAGAACCCTTAATCGACACTGCATGGATATCACCTGCACCCGTACATTTGTGATGAGAATCAAGTTGAAGTAGGAGTGACCATTGATTGTAAACCTTATACCTTCTTTCCTAACACAAGGCACCCTTGTAAATGAGACAGGCACGATTCCAGCTCTATAATGAGTGATTTAGAGAAAAGACAGCTCAACTAGATCGAAGTAATGTAGAGAAGGGTTGCACCACCCACCGTTATCATTAGGCAGAGCATAATTTGGAGGACAGAAATTCATAGTAGTTATCATAATTGATCCATGGAGACACCATTTGGGATAGTTGTTGCATTTCATCTCGTAACATGACCCACAGCTTAAGTCATTATTAAAAAGGGCAGTACTCAGAGACGCCATCGTAGTCCCATGTTGGAATAAATCCCATAAAACTGTAACCTTCATATCAAATTATTTAGAACAAATCATAAGCGGAAGCGTACCTGAATCCATAAGAGCAGGCCTTTAATCTGGGATGGAGATCGCCTAGGATTAGGGTATCTTTCAGTTAATACACACGTTAGGATTTCTCTCTCTTGTGATGAGATGCTAGAAAGATGTAATATATGTTCAATCAGGGACAATAACCTTCATATATATAGTGGTTCTTAACCCTAATAAGCCCATTATCAATTAGGATCAAGCCCGTTGGTATCTACACAATTGTGTCATATACTTTATAATATGACATATTAGCCCACTTAATATCAATATCCATAGGACCACTAATATTTGGACCAAAACAAAAGATAGCACATAATATATAATTAATTCGTATATTAAATTGTTCATGTACATTGTAATATGAGTCCATTAATCCAATAATCTCTCACTTGGACGACATACTCATGTACATGCACAAACCTTAGTATTGTATGTAACAATATAACCTTAAGAGCTCAATAATGTGATCAACTTATAATCGTCATCAACCAATCCGGTCCATCAATCATATCAACATAGGATCAAAGAGGTTTATGTTACATTAACATAACTAGATCCAACAATGATCACGTATATCAATTTAATCAACGACATTGATCAAATATAGGTGTGTAGCATGGAAATAACATAAAGCGTGGTTTGAAATAGAATGTCTTTTCCAACTGGTTCACCTTAAATTTTTTCAAGATCAATCTCATAACTGTAAGAGTATATAAAATTTTAAAACTGTAAATCTACAGATATAACCTTAAAACAAAACTTAATCAACCAAACAGATGTGTTTGACACTATAGAAATAGTACATAACAAACTCCCACTAAAATTCAAAATCCTCAAAATGATTTGACACCCATTTGAGGAGCATGCCCATGAGACACTTTGGGTGACAATCCCTTAATGAACGGATCTGCAAACATGGAGTTAGTACTGATGTGCTCTATGAACAATTATCCTTTCTGTACTATTTCTTTCATATTTGTTGCCTTTAGCATAAAGAATTGCCGACCTATTGTCACACAATAGCTTGGGTGACCCTTTAATGCTGTCCCGTAACAAAATTTTGCAGTCATAATCCTTGATTGGATGCTTACGTAGCCTGATGTAGATTTCAGACTATCCTGACACCCAGCAAAATCGGAGTAGGTATACCCAATGTTCTCAAGCTGATCTGACCTCCGATATATGAGCATGTAATCTTTTATTCTTTGTAAGTTTCGAATGACCCTTTTGGTTGCATTCCAATGGTCTATTTTCGAATTGTTGAGATATCTGCCTAATATCCCAATTATGTATGTTAGATCAGGTCGTGCGTAAACCTAAGCATACATTAGAACTCTATTAAGACTAACGTGTTTTCTCTATTTCTTGGGTTTCAAAACCATTCTTTAGGCTCTGATTGAGACTAAATTTATTTCTCTTAGCAATAGGGGTGTTACCTGATTTATAATCCTGCATGCCATATCTCTTAAGAATCTTATCGATTATCCGTCTCAAAAATAGTTCTTGAAGTGGGATCATAGAACTTATACCCTCTAGACCTTTCAGAGTATCCAACAAAATAGTTACTAATTGTTTTAAAATCCAGTTTCTTTTCATTTGGACTATAAGGTCTTGCCTCAACTGGACAATCCCAAATATGCAAGTGCTTTATACTGGGTTTTTTTCTAGTCCATAGTTCATATGGGGTATGAATTGTACATTTAGTACTTTATTAAGTATATATGCTGTAGTTCTCAATGCCTCTCTCGAGAGTGAGTCTGATAAGGTAGTATGACAAATCATGCCCCTCGTCATATCCTTTAATTTTCGCTTTCGTCTCTCATCTACATCATTAATGCTAGGACTACCTGGCACAATGTATTGAAGAATGATCCCACACTCCTCTAGGAATTTTGCAAATGGCCCTGGACGTTGTTCACCTGAACCATCATATCTACCATAGTATTCACCACCACGGTCAGATCTAACGATTTTAATCCTTTTTTCTGATTGATTTTCAACTTCGTATATGAGTCCATTAATCCAACACCATAACCTTGGATGTATAAGTTTCCATAGCCACAAGCTCCTCCTGGAATATATAACAAATAAGGATTTAGAGTTCTGGTCTCAGACTTTTCATGAGAACTTATATTCTTATGATGTTGTCCGTTGAAGTAGCGAATATCTAGAAACATGAACTCACCCATTGTGCCGGATATATCACTCCCACCTTAGAATATGGCATGACCATTTTGCCAACCACCTCCATTGTCGGCCAAGGCTGTTGGGAGAGAGAGGTGGATAACGAAGAGGAGAAGTAATGTTTGCCTGAACGTAGTTTTAATCGCCATTGATGGTTTCCTTTACATTACAAGTCGTAAATATGGGAGGAATGGTCTGTAGACAAGTTGGAAGGAAGTCTGTTATGTTGAAGGAAACTAAGCTTGGAGACTATGCTGGATTACTTGTATGTTATGCGTTATCTTGCGATTTGACCCAAATATTGGTGGTCCTACGAATATTAATATTAAGTGAGTTAATATGTCATCTTATAAAAAAAAATAGGACCCAATTGTGTAGAGACCTACAGGTTTGTTCCTAATTAATGATGGGTTGATTAGGAATAAGAATAACTATATATGAGAGTTATGGTCTTCAGTTGTACATACGTTATATCTTTCTGGCCTCTCATCGTTAGAGAGAGAAACCATAACGTGTGTATCAACTAGAAGATATCCGATCTTCAACCCGGATCAAAGACTTGCTCTAATGGATTCAGGTACGCTTTCGCTTATGATGTAGTCTAAATAATTCGATATGAAGGTTACAATTTTAATACCACTTATTCCAACAATTGATATTAGAGCTTTCTTTATATTAGGTTATTTGAAAAGTTTGATTTTGGACGAAATGTGTCACTCTTGTTTTCAAAACCACTTAGAAGATCGATAATTTATATGGAATTGTTGTGGTGTTTGCTGAAAGGATCACCTCTTTCTTCATGGTGCTAGTCATGCTACTAATCTTGAAGAAACATGTACTTATAGTTATTGTGTACATTATCGTCATTATGTCCGTCAAGGTTAGCATACGTACTTAAATTCAGTGCTCTACAAGTTCCTACACGATGGATTCCTTCCTATCTCCTTTGAGATATTTGTTACATATAGAATCAGGAAAAATAAAGGAAGAGCATACGGCCTAAGATAGGAAACAAATATTATGGAAACTAATCTATCAAACATGGAAATAAATAATCGATATATCTAAAAAAAATATATCTAGGCTATGGTGTAATCTTCCAAATAAACGGAGACGAGATCTAGTGCGGCTTGTATGACAAAAAATACTAACAAAAGATTTTGAGATAAGATTCAGTTGATCTTAGGTATTTTTTTAAAAAGAAAAAAAGTATTATGCTTATTGTTTTTTTTTTTTTTTTTTTGGATTTACATATGCCATTATCTGTTATTCAGATTTATATTTATTAAACATTATGGTATACATGTAAAACATGGATTCAGATTCAATACTTGGCAATAGTGTTATATATAATTTTTTTATGTCTAATATTCTAGATTAGCTAATTGAAATAATATGTTGGCAAAGTAACCTCTTTTGTGTAAATTAATTAATCTAGAATATTAAGATGTTTTATGTGTATTTGAATTTCATGCATTTAGCAATTGGTACAAAGGAAGGTTGTTATTTGGCCGGAATTAAAACGTACTTATGGTAATAAATATGTGACAATTGTTAGGTTTTCCGTGTAAATGTTAAGCGTTCCAAAAAAAGACTTGATGTTTGACAGGATTTTATTGTCAATATTTGATTACTATACCAAGAGTATCATTTACAAGTTGATTTTTTATCCAAAGATTAAATCAATATTGTGCTAGGTATCTTGTGATAAGAATTTGTCATTATTTGAATATATAAATTAAAGTTATATTTAAGTACTAATTATGAGTTTATTGTTTATATTATCTTTTGTTTTTTTTCAGTCAATACTTTTGCTGCTACAATATCTGCAAACATTAATAGTATCCCTGCGCTTAATGGTAGAAACTTTAAGGAAAGAAAAGAGAAACGTAATGATAGTTCTTGGTTGTATGGATATAGACCTTGCACTTCGGATTGAGCGAGCTGCTGCTCTTAAGACACATCTACCTATGATAAAAAAAGGGAGATGGAGAAGTGGGAACGCTCAAATCGCATGAGTCATATGATCATAAAATGTACAATTCCAGAGTCATTCTACGGCATTATGTGTGAAGAAGGTAATGTCAAATCGTTCCTTGTCGAACTTGAGAAACGTTTTGCAAAAAATGAAAAGGTTAAAACTAGTACTCTTTTGACTAATCTTATTTCCATGAGGTATAAAGGCAAAGGGAACATAAGGGAGTACATTTTAGAAATGTCTCATACTGCTTCAAACCTAAAGGCACTCAAGCGTATATAACTTGAGGAATTGCTTGTGTATTTAATTTTGATCTCTCTTTCTGCATAATTCAATCAATTTAAAGTCAGTTACAATTGCATAGAGGAGAAATGGACTCTTAATGAGCTCATTTCATATTACGTGCAAGAGAAAGAGAGAATAAAGCAAGATAAGATAGAAACTGCTCATTTGGCATAGGCCTCAAAGGACAACAAGAAAAGAAAAAATAAGGAAGTTATTGTCTCAAAACCACAAAAGAAGCAAAATAAGGAAAATAAAGTTGAAACTACGGAATCTGGTTGCTTCTTTTGCAAGGGGACTAATCACAAGACAAAAGACTACACCAAAAGGGTATGCGTTTTGCTTTTTTTTGTTCTAAGGTTAAATTAATTTCGGTACTCAAAGACACTTGGTGGGAAGATTCTGATGCTACTACTCATATAAGTATATCTATGCAGGGTTATCTGAGCTGTCGAAAACTGAGTGATGGTGAAAGATATATCTATGTGGGTGATGACAAGCAGGTTGAAATGAGACTATTGGAACGTTTGGGTTATTATTCAAGACTGGATTTTATTTGGATTTGAAAGAGATATTTGTTCACGGAATTTAATTTCAGTTTTGGCATTGGACAAATTCGATTATTCTTGTTCATTTGGAAACAATAAATTTAATCTTTTTCAAGGTTTTAAATCTTACTGGTTTCGGTCTTTTATCTGGATATGATAACCTATATTTTCTTGATACAATTGCTTCACATAATGAAACCTTGTAAGTAAGTTTTCGTGGTACTAAAAGAAAATTAACCAATGAGAATTTTTTATCACTCTAGTATAAGCGTTTGGGTCATATATCCAAACAAAAAATTTAGAAACTCGTGTCAGATAAAATTCTTGATTCTCTTGATTCCTGAAATTTAGATATTTGCATTAAGTGTATCAAGGATAAACAAATAAACAAGACTAGATTAGATGCCGAGGGAGCTTCAGATGTCTTAGATTTGATACATACAGATATTTATGGGTCATTTCCTACACATTGTAGAAATGGTCAATAATACTTTATCACATCCATTGACGATTACTCTCGTTATGGGTATCTATATTTCATCCATGAGAATTCCCAGTCAAGAGACATATTCAAATCATATAAGACCGAAGTTGAAAATCAATTAGGCAAAAAAATTAAAACCGTTAGATCTGATCGTGATGGTGAATCCTATGGTAGATATGATGGTTCAGGTGAACAACGTCCATGGCCATTTGCGAAATTCCTAGAGAAGTGTGGGATCGTTTCTCAATATACTATGTCAGGTAGTCCTAGTATAAATGGTGTAGCTGAGAGACGAAATAGAACATTAAAAGACATGGTGAGAAGCGTTAAAAAGTGCAGCATATATACTTAATAGAGTTTCAACTATAGTTACAATTAAAATCCCATATGAACTATAGACTAGGAAAAAATCTAGTATAAAGCACTTGCATATTTGGTGTTATTCAGTTGAGGCAAGGCCTTGTAGGCCAAATGAAAAGAAACTGGGCTCTAAAACAATTAGTAGATATTTTGTTGGGTACTCTGAAAGGTGTAGAGGGTATAAGTTCTATGATCCCACTTCAAGAACTATTTTTGAGACGGGTAATGCCCGGTTCTTTGAAGATGTTGAGTTTAGGGGATGGGGAGATAAAGTTAGAGATTTTGTCTTTGAGAAAGAACATGCGTCTCTTCCCTCAATTGTTGTTGATCATGATCAGGGTGTTATCATTCCTGACAAGGATCACGAAACAACTCTAGTTCAAGACAATCTTGATAATTTCTCTAATCAAATTCTTGATATTGTTAATGAAGATCAAACTCAACAATCTCAAGAACGAACATGAAGTGCCATTAAGGAGATCCACTAAAGAAAGAAGAAGTGCAATTTCGGATGACTTACATTGTATTTCTCCAAAATCATGAGGTAAACTTGGAAATGGTGGAATATATTATTGTCTTTCTCCAGGAATAAGAAACAGATTTTGGACTTGTGAAAGATGATCAAATCAACTTCGGTCAGGGCATAGAAAGTTCTAAATCTCAAAAGTGTATTGATGTCATGAACGATAAGATTAAGTCCATGAGTGACAATGCCGTTTGGGAGCTTGTCCTATTGCCCGAAGGTGTCAAACCCATTGGTTACAAATGGAATTTTAAAAGAAAGAGAGATTCAGAGGACAATATCATAAGATTTAAAGCTCATCTTGTCGTTAAAGACTACACTCAAGAGGTAGGCATTGACTTTAAAGACACTTTTTTTCCGGTTTCATCGAAAGACACTTTTAGGATAATAATGGCACTAGTGGCACATTTTGATCTTGAACTTCATCAGATGGATGTTAAAATAGCATTTCTTAATGGTGACATTAAAAAAATAATTTATATACAGCAAACAGAAAACTTTGTTTCGAGAGATCGAAAGAAAATGATTTACAAATTAAAAAAATCCATCTATAGGCTCAAATAAGGTTCCCGTTAGTGGTATCACAAGTTTCATAATGTCATTACATCCTTTGATTGTTAACCAAATATAACTGATGACTGTATATATATATACCACAAGTTCAGTGGGAGTAAGCATATTTTTCTGGTTTTATATGTTGATGACATACTATTTGTTAGCAACGACATAGGCTTATTGCATGAAACTAAGAGATTTTGTTTCAAAGAAATTTGAAATAAAAGATCTTGATGACGCCTCTTTTGTATTAGGAATTCAGATACATCGAGACCGTCTCAAAGGTGTTCTCGAACTCTCACCATAGTAGTCTGCATAGAGAAGTGGTCTCCTAAGTTATAATCAGATGCATAAAATTATTAAAACTCAAATTAACCTATTCACCCCTCTCTAGGTTATATCTTGACCTTACACAACAGTGTTGTTCTTAATTAATGATGGACTAATTAGGGATAAGAACACTATATATATGAGGGTTATGATCCTCGGTTGTACATACGTTATAACTTTCTGGCCTCCCATCATTAGAGAGAGAAACTGTAACGTGTATATCAATTAGAAGATACTATAACCTTTGACGATTTTCAACCCGAATCAAAGACTTGCTCTTATGGATTCAGGTACGTTTCCGCGTATGATCTAATCTAAATAATTCGATATGAAAGTTACAGTTTTAATATGACTTATTCCGACATACTATACTTTCCTGGTTTTGAGGCATGCAGTTGTGAAGTGGTGTCAAGGGTTGCTTTAACATATGGCTAGTTCCTTGTTGGTAGCATACCATGTTATGAGAAAATTTGTGTTTTTGTTCGTCTTATGCTTTGTTAATATTAATTACACATGGATTGGCTAAGCACACAGGTTTCATGCCCACATGGCCAAATATCCAATATTATTCATATTGCAGATTGTATACAAACCTAACATGTTAGGTTTGTTGTCTTTGTTTTGCGATATTGCCTTAGCTTTTTTCAAGACAAAGATAGTGACACATGGAACATCCATGTGTTCAAGAATAGTTTCAATTGGCTTTTGTCTAATTGCTTCTATTTATTTCTTTTTCTCTATATATCATCCATTTTTCTTTTGCTTTATTTGGACGAGCTCTAAAAATTAATATGATAATAATGGTAAAAATAATTATGATAATATTATGAAGTAAATTAATTCTCTCGTTTTGCTAGAAACTTCTTCGATCATGATAGAGGTAAACTTACTTATTAGGAAAATGTACATAGTAATATCTCTACAGAGATCGATCTAATCAATCAACATTGTTGTATCTCCTTACAAATCTGAAAATAAATACGATTTTAAAACATAAAATTTAATAATAATTAATTTAAACGAATTATATGAGTAGAGCTATCGTCATGTTTGTTGATTTTGATATAATCCATTTTTTCTATATATATATATAGGGCTTGAAAGGGATAAAAACCTTTTACTTAATCGACTAAAGGAATCAATCCTAACCATTGATTCAAAAAGTAAATGAATTTCCATCATTCAATTTTTTACACGCTAAAAGACAAAAAAGACGAAATCAATAGTCAAGATTGATTTAATTTGGACATTATATATATTTATATGGATTTGGTGAATAAATGACATGTCACACGTAACATTATGTGGCAAATGCAATCAAACGGTATAGATTTTAAGTTGGTGGATTTAATGATTTTTCTTTTTTTTTCTTTCCTTATATACTTTGAATTAAAATTCCAATTTAATTCAACTTAAAATTTACACCGTCGGATTTCACATGTTACATACAACATTATGTGTGGCATGTCACATGCATTTATTTATATTTATATATATATATATACACACGGAGAAATGGGAATAAAATGCCTAGCTAAAGTTACTCATGAAACCATGATAAACGATATCATTTGTCATCAAGTATGTCCATGGATATTGTCACTCACTTGTGTACAATTTAGGAGTGATGATAACTACGTACTATGGATAATATATATATATAAGGTGATGATAACCAAGCAACATTGAACGTGGCCAATATCCATTTTGAAAAAAAACGGATAAAATTTTAAAATTTCCAAATTTCGTCGATTCTTTTTTAGGTGGGCTTTGGCTAGTAGTTAACACTAGCTTGTTATCATGAGCGGTATATAGGGCTTAAAAGGGTTAAAATGCCTTTAACCAATAGAGTTAAAGACACTCATTAAACGCGATGATGGATATCGTTTCTCAATAGTTCGATCCTTACAATGTGATCATCTATTCCAATAAAACATGATTATAAAAGTTATAATTATTTTAACACTCCAATCTTTAAAAATAGAAACCATTAAAATGAATAATTAAAAATAATCCATAAATAAGGTATCATCATTTCCGAACGATTATCATTAATTATGTGAGATTATCATTAATTATGTGAGGGATATAACCTCTATTGGCTACAGTTAGTATAGGCCCACACATCCCCCGCACACATATAAGAGCGGATGTATGTCTCATCGGTTAGAAAAAAATAGAGGAAGTTGGTTAGATAGCCAATGCTGATCGAGGAGCAACATTTTTATCATCACACGCATATTATGTAGCTAGTTTTAGGTTGGAAGAATGACATGTTCTGAGAAAATTTGAATTTTGTTTCATATAAAAAATAGTAAAAAAAAATTCTTTTAATTACATGTATGCTAACCACCAATAACGAATTTTAATTGCTGTTACTTGTTTTTTTTTTTTTTTTTTTTTTTTTTTTTTGTGATATGATCATTAGATGTCGACCTTTATTTTCAACTCATTTTATTTAGTAATCAAATTGGATTGATATTACAAGTCATTTTTTTATCCTTCAAAGAAGATAATTTTGGACAATCTAGTTCTTGTCTCACACACCATCTTGGAAGGATAAAAATTTGTCTTACATATAATATGAGTTCGATAGAAATTGTGTTTTCATCCCACTTAAATTTGGACAGTAATTATATTCATAATGAAAGAAGCTCATATAAGCTTAAGTAACCAACAAATTACATATGAGGTTTTTAGTAGCGGTTCAAAAATGCAGCAAAAGGTCATAAAAACGTTGCAATAGATCTACGATAGCGGTTTAAAAACCGTAGTTATGTGTAATATGATAACGCTTAACAAAAACGTTACCATTGATCTCAATGGCAATACAACAAAATCTACGATAGCATAGATATCTATCGATTGTAAGGCGAGCAACCGATGGGCGACGGATGACCTTCGATAGGCCGCCGTGCAGTGGTTTATCTCCGAAAGGATTCGAATTGGAAATCTCAACATTGTTAGTCTCGTGATAAACCAATAGGTCAATTAATTTATTGTTTTCCGCATTTGGTAATTATTTTGAAATACTGCAAGCGTTGTCATAGATATCTCTATGGAAGCGTTTGTAAAGTGGTGCAATTAAAATTCTACCAAATCAATCTATTGCAATATTTCAACAAAGATTACGGTTATAAAAGCGTTACAATAGTTTTATGCATGATTTTTTTTTGATCAAAATCTATGATAGAGGTTGTAAATCTATGGAGATAGTTAAAACCTGCAACAAAAAACAACTATAGCAGCACTTGCATAAACGTTTAAAAAAAAAAAAGTTACCAAAGACCTCACATGTTGTAGTGAATTAAAAAAGAAATCTACTCTGACGTTATATATTTATAATAGATGAGCTTTATCTGTAGTTTATGAATATGATGAATTTAACATCCCGTTAAATTTTTTCACTTAGATTTAAAGCTCATATGCTTTATATGAAAATGTAAAGGAAAAGCTCATATAAATTTTTTTTTATATGGTTTTAGTACAGATGTTAAAAATTTAACATTTGTACTAAAACCATTCACATTGGAATCGCTAAAAAATTTTCTGATCTTTTCACTATTCATTACACCCCGTTACACTGCTTTAACATCCCATTTTACCTATAAAAAATACCATAATATTTCATATTTAAATATTTACTATGCATAGATCTTCATTTTAATAGTTTAATTCTATACACACTCTAACACACCTTTTCAACATCTAATCAGTATTTTCCTTATTCATATAATGTACTTTTTCATTTTTATATATTCTCTATTTGTAACGATTATGATGTGAATGTTCCAAGGGAGCTCCCATCCAACTTTCAAATAGACTTGGTAAATTGAAGGAATAGAAAGGAGCTCCAGGATGAACATGTTCCGGGTATGCGGTAAGTTGAAATGCTCCCATGATTTCATTTGGTACTAACATGAATATATGGCAATAGACTTGTAATCAGGTAAATTAATTTAAGAAATGCAATCACGCTCTTAACAAATGAATTGATCAATGTAGTGAAATAATTAATTTTCTTCAATAGCTTGTTAGTTCCCAAGATAATGTATAAGGCTCAAATAGTTTTAGGGTTCTTACTACTGCTAGATTCATATTGTATCAACGCTACTATTTTGTAAAAAGGAGATTTGAATCTCAATTACGTTTGTGTATCATGGTATCAGAGCGGAGTTATGTTCATCTCAGGCAAGGGATAAATAAATGGAGACATTCAGCAACCTTTGACGGATCTGACCTTCAGGAAATGGACGACTGAAAAGGCAGTGGTTAAGGGTTGGCTGATTAATTCAATGGATCCCGCTCCAACAAGCAATTTTATTTCGTTTTCCGACTGCAAAAATGGTATGGGATTCAATTGTTACGACTTTGTATAATGGAGTTGATACTTCTCAAGTCTATGAATTGAAGAGACGTGTCACTAGAAAGAGAAGCTGGAGCGAGGACCCATTGAAACCTACTACAATCGTTTCAAAGGTTTATGAGGAGAATTGATTTTCGTTGCCCTAATCCCATGGAATACCCAACTGACGTGTAGAGTTATGATTCGATCCAACAAGAAGATAGAATGTATACTTTCCTTGATGGATTAGATGATTGTCTGGACAAGATAAGAACTTATGTACTTCGGATTCATCCGTTTCCAACAATGGAGCAAGCATATGCCAACATTCGAAGGGAAAACACAAGGCAATCTTTTATGAGACCTAGTACAGAAACTACACAAGCTGTTATGGCTTCGAGAGCAATCAAACAAGATACCCATCACTCGTCAATACTTCATGTTGGGATTTAATATTATATGACGTCCACATGTCATGGATGACGTAACGACATATTAGGAATTTGAATATTTGTTATTTGAATTTTATTTATTATCCTAACTAATTATCGAGATTTGAGTTAAAATCAAAATCTGATTTTTCCTATAAGGTCTAACAAAGTTTCAGACGTGAAATGAACGTGATTCTCTCTTCTCCAACCTATCCCTATAGTAATCACCTACGTCCTCTGAGTTTTGTGAAGTGGAGACACCTGGAATAACTCCAATAGCCAATCCGCCGATCCCAGGGGAGATGATTGTGTGGTGAAATCAAGAAGGCTTGTAACTTCACGTAAATCAGCATTGTTCCGCTACTTGATTCTTGATGACAGATTAGTGCGCCTAGTGCCCTTAATTATTTAACATTGGTATTAGAGAGATAGCGCGAAGATTTTCCATTGAGAATTGATTTCCAAACAATTAATTATGTCGACACATGAATTTTAACAAGTGGTTTTCCTCGTTCTATAGTACTAATAAAACAGGATGGGGATTTAATTTGATATGTTGCATGATGACCACTTGTTAGTACTAATCCAAACAATTGAGTTGCATATCATTGGTGCATATGGGCATTGCATTAGTGCTAAGGAAATATCGGATCGGCTTTATTTTGACTTTGGGGGCACTTCTGCTACTCGACTTTGCAGTTTGGTGTTGAAGTTTGAAACTTATAAAATGACTCTAAGCACTCGATAACGGAGCACCTGAAGATCATGTCTTTCATGATTAGGGAATTGGCAAGTGGTGGTAATGCGCTCTCTGACGAGTAGCAAGTACTAGCTGCCATTCATTCCTTACCTGACTCATGGATTAACATAAAACAGATTCCGACCTATAATGAGAGTATCAAGGACTTTACTGATATATCTCGCCATGTGGGACTTGAGGCAGAGCGCGAGGAAGCGACCTGTGCTACAGCTCTTGTTGTTGATGTGGACAAACGTAATGGAAATTGATCCAAGCATAATAACAAAGGCAAGTTGGCAAGTTGTAGATCACAAGGTGTTAAAGAAGAAAAAGTGGTGTAAAGAAAGATAAGATGAAGATCGAGTGATATAACTGCCAAAAGAGGGGTCACTTCGCTAATGAGTGCACTCAGACAAAGAAGGTATCCATTTCTAATTTCTCGATCATTATTTGTGTATGCTCTCATGTACTTGTTGCTAAGGCCTCTCCTTTGTGGATCGTAGACTCAGGAGCAACAAAGCATATGATGAGGGATCGTGGAGGCTTTATGGATTATAAAAGGATTCCATCGGGTTCCCGAAGCAACTACATGGGAAATGGCACTGTGGAGGATTCCTTGGGAATAGGATGGAACCAACTTCTATTGCGTAGTAGGCGGTTCTTATTATTACATGACGTATTGTATACGTCAGAAGCATAATATAATTTTATTTATGTCTTATGTTTAGTTAGCCTTGGATATCATGTTAATTTCTCGAATAATGGTGTAGACATTTCACTTAATGGTACTTTAATTGGACATGAAACTTTATGTAATAATATTTATGTTTTGGATTTACGTAATTCTATTTCTTCATCTTTTGTTGCTCATGCTGATGTTGATGTAAATGTTGGCAATGATAAGGATATTGATGTTGATTTGATTATATGACATGCTTGTCTTGGTCACATTGGGCAAGATAGGATGACTAGATTAGGTAGAGAAGGCCTTTTGGGCTCACTCACTAAGGTCAAGTTGCTTACATATGAGGCTTGTTTGGTAGAAAATACATGCAGAAAGTCTTTCGGTAAGGCTATAAGAGCTACTCAGCCACTTGAGTTAATCCATCGGACATTTATGGTCCTATGAGTGTCAAATCGCATAATGATGCTTCATATTTCTCACATTCATTGATAACTATACATGCTTCAGTTATGTGCATATGTTAGCTCACCGCCATGAGGCTTTTGATTGCTTCAAACGTTTCTTGGCTGAGGTTGAGAATCAGAAAAAGAAAAACTTAAAAGTTCTTAGAACCGATCATGGACGCGAGTATTTGTCATCTCGGTTTGATAAAAATTATGAAAAAAGGAAATTGTTAGGAAAATTACTGCTCCTTACACTCTGCAACAAAAAGGGTGTAGCAGAAAGAAGGAATAGAACCTTACTTGATATGGTTCGCTCAATGATGACGCAAGCCAACCTCCCAATATCATTCGGGGGGGATTCTTTGTTGACTGCAGCCTACATCCTTAATAGAGTGCCTTTCGGTCGATTTCTTCCGCTTCGTATGAGTTTCAGACTAGACATAAAGCGAATCTCAACCACTTGCAAGAAATTTCTGGGTTTATCTCAGGAATCTTATGTCAAGAAGATAATTGAGTGATTTTGCATGAACAACTAAAACCCAGTTGACACCCCAATGAAAAAAGAATACGTCTTAAGCCTTGATCAATGTCCTAAGAGTGGTGAAGAAAAGAAGCGTACGTCTAAAGTATCATATGCAGTACCAGTTTGAAGCTTGATGTATGCTATGTTGTGTACACATCTTGACCTTTGTTATGTTGTTGGCATGGTCAATCCATACTAGAGTAATCCTGATGAAGCTCATTGGACAGTTGTTAAGAGAATCTTTAGGTACCTTCATGGTACTACTGACCTTATCTTATGTTATGATGCGGGTGATTTCAGATTGAGAGGTTATATTGATGCGGATTAGACCAGTGATAGAGATGAGCGTAAGTTTACATCAGGTTATGCATTTATACTTGGTGGTGGTTGTATCTCTTAGAATAGCAAGAAGCAGACATGTGTTGATCTTTTCACGATGGAGGCTAAGTACATCATATGCTTAGCAGCAGTTCAGGAGACTGTATGGCTGAAGAGATTCTTATAGAGATTGGCTATCAAGGCCTACAGGGAGGAGGCCGTTCTTATGTACTGTGATAGCATGGCCATTTTGGCATATGCAAAGGATCCCAAGTAACTTGGAAAGACTAAGCATATAGATGTGCATTATCACTTCGTTAGAGACATTGTAGCAAAGAAGGAGGTGGTCCTATATCATATATCTGCTTTTATGATGGTGGTTGATCCCTTGACTAAGCCTATTGCTAGAGATGTATTCTTCCTTATTCTAGGAGCATGGGTTTGCGTAGGATCTAATGTATTTATTGATACATTATTTTAAGCTTTGTATGACATTCTTGTTAACATCATTCCTATTTTATACTATGTGTGGTTTTGGTTTGATGTTCTATATGTGTATTCTTGTAAAGATGTCCCCAGGCTTGATTCAATCTACTGTGTGAATCGCCTTGAGATTTCTACTTGTTTATAATGTGAAAGCTGCTTATAGGTTGAACTAGATAGCGTTAGAGCAAGCTGCTTAGAATTTGAAATAGATATAAGACGATAGTCTGCTAAATAGTTGTTGCTTTGCAATAGCAGTTTATTCCTTTATCATTGTGAATGGTGTATGTGAATGCTTGTTTGAGTCCGGTGTTGAGTGGATCTATCAGATCCAAGTACTTTGAAGCTCTGTTTTCAATTTGCTTGTCAGGTTGAGAAGCTGGATAAAAAGAGGTCTGGGAGGGGCGACCAGGGAAAGGGTTATCTAGGGAAAAATCCTGCCTGGTGCCGTGAAGAGTCCGAAATGAAAGCCTTCCAGAGTGGGCCACCAAAGCGGAATGGAGCTGTCCGTGGATGTCCGGTTCTCAAGGGGTGACGAATATTACGATGTTAGGTTTATCTACATCAACTATGTGGGAAACCATGCAATGTTTTATAAGCTAGAGAGGTTCTCCCTCCTATTGAACTAATCTTTTGGGATTGAGCTCTCTTCTTAGGCTTTAGGCCCCTAACAACTGGACCTTTAATCTAATTAGCTTGCCTGCATAATTGGCAGATTCGGTTTGGATCTGGCCTGTCAGTAGTTTTCTGTATTAGCTTTCTTTTGCATGAATGACCAATTTGATCGCCATTCTCATCTGTTGTTCATCTTCAGAACCTAAGCATTGGATCAGTAGACTTATAATGCTGAAAACTAATCATGTTTTGCTGGTTGGGTAGTTAAATCCGTTGTTGGGTTATGCTGATGCAGTTGCTGTAAATGCTGATGCAGTTGCTTACGAGTAGTAGTTCCTTGAGTGAATATAAAACTGTAATACAATATTGGATAATCTTATTTTGTGCTCCAAGAGATATGCAGTTGTTGGTTGTTGCTTTGCAGTAGTACTTGTTACTTTTACAGTGTGAATGGCATATACAATTTGCTTGTTTTTGTTCTGGTTTCAAGTTAATGTATTGAGTTGGAGCATTTTTTGCTGTTTATGTTCCAGCTTGCTCTTCAGGTTGTGAAGTTGGATAAAATTTGTTGATTGAAAGTTAAGGCGCAAAGTACCCCAAAATCACTGAAGTCTCCAGGCCAAAAGGAAGCGCATGCTCATTTGCCGTGTCGCCTAGGGTTGAAGCTGAGTGTGTAGCTCTCGTTCTCGATGACTAAACCTGATATCGTTCATTGGATTGTTTACTGCTTTGAGTGTTTTACTTTGTTCTTTTCTTCTTTTCGTGATGTCAAGAAGTGTGTGCTCCTTTCCCTTGGGCTTGTGTTTGCTTTGACAGCTTTTAATTTGTACAATTGGCACTGCCAATCGAAGTTTATTTTCATCTCTGTCTCGCCTCAGGACTTAAATTGCAACTATGATGAAACGAATCTAAAAGCTATTTCAAGTGTTTTTGCAACTATTCTTGAATTATTTCATGTTTATGGTCATTTTTTTCCGTTCATCAGGTTTCCAGGAGGGCTGTATGAAGCCCCGCTTGCATAATCAATATTTTGTTGTTGAATCAGGTCAGTCTAGTTCGCCCTATTGGGTTTATGCTGATGCAGTTACTGTAAATAGCATGATAATATACTCTTCCACTGGTCATCATGTAGTTGTTAGCTTTTGCGCTTTGAGCTACCTAACCTTTGAGGTTTCTTCGCGGCATTCTTTTTAAAAAAACTTAAGGCATTTCATTATTTTTGTAACGAATTGATTTTTTGTCGATATCGAGACAAAATTTAATTTGTATCGTATAACTATCAAATATATGTTTTTGTAAATTTATCGTGAACTATGTATAAGTTATATATTTTAATTGCATATATATTTTACAGAACGATTAGATGTTTAATATGAAAACGAGACTGTGTATTCATACATATAGAATAATAAAAAATACGTATACATTATAAAAATTATGGGACGGAAGAGTACCAATGAGAACCTTTATCTTGCATAAGACTCTAAAACTGATTGAAACTTGCAATCGTGCATTGGTAGATTCTGAGGCTGCATCTGGTTTGCATATTGTTTGAGGTTGCATCTGCACGAAGACCTGATTTTGTGTTGCTACAATGAGTATCACATGGACATTCAGTCTTCGCAGTATAGGCCTTGGGGGATCGAAAGAAGTGTTACAAAAAACCTCATACCATGAATCATAAAAAACATCCTGAACCAATTCCAAATGGATAAGCGATGCTGACATTTCCGCATAAATCTTGACAACCAGGCAGTGCAATCTCGAATGCTTTAGCTACTGAATCAAATTCCTCGAGACACAGAATGAGCATAACCAGCTCTGCTAAGCGTGGTGAGTTTGTGCTTCCTTTCATCCTTCACTTTTAAGGCTTTGTCACAATATATATGTCACAATTCTTGGTCGAATCGGATTGCAACCTTTTAAACCTGTTACTCCCAGGTTCCTGTGCCGAAATAACTGAGTTGCGGAGAAATGGAAAAGAGACTTACATGGAAAAGTAAGGTTCTCTCTTCCGTCTGAGAGTAGGGTTATATTTTGAACCAAAATATTGAACATACTTTCAAGATAAACAACATATAAAGACACCGAAAATACTTAATGGTCGTTTAATATGAGGGGAGAAAGGAAAAGCAGCTAGTTATGTCAGAATCCTCAGACTCAGGTGTTTGAAGTTGCTTGATCTGGAGAGATATGCATCCTACCTGATTGAACACCTTGCAAGGTCATAGCGACTTCTTTTATTGCAAGACTCAGTTTTCTATGCATGTTTAAACATCGTTCTGCAAGACTAGCTATTGCCAATATCTCCACCTTTCTGGCTTCTTGGAGAACCCTTTTGTCGAGGAAATCAAAGAATGTTGTACTCCCCATTTTTTCCAAGAACTCTGTTGCTAGGCTCCTCCAGTCATTAGGCCCCATCTCAAAAAACAGGTTTTTTGCTGGTTACGAGCTCGACAAGAATGACTCTAAAGCTATAGACATCACTTTTCTCCGTGAATTGGTTTGTCTAGAAGTATTCTGGATCCAAATAGCCCAAATGTAGCTCACTGCTCCAGTTGGTCCGAATCCACTTGGTTTGACTTCTTTACTGCCACGATCCTAATAGAATATTCTGTATTCTGTATTAAATATATATATATATATATATATGATAAAATGATATCCAAGGATACTAAGTCTTCTTTGTATATGGTATCAGAACAAGGTTGAACTTTTCTCCCTCCCTCCCCCTAAACACTTTCTCTAACTAAAAATGCAGCCGGCGTCGCCGCCCACCGCCGCAGATCTCCCTACTTCGGGTATACCTTTCCTCTTTCAGATCTACCTTTCCCTCCTCAGATCTACCTCGGCAAACTCGGTCAAGCTCGGCCCTCTGATTTCTGGCGGCGACCACAGCAGCGACCACCACCTCCAGCCTCCATAGCTTTCGCCGCTGCCATCGTCGTCACTATCATCGCCGTCATTGCCGCCGCCATGACTTGATTTTTGGGTTTTGTGGATCTAGTCAACAACTACCAGTCAGGCAACAACCACCGGTCAACACGTCAACATTCATCGGTCAACAGGTAAATATTCTCCGGTCAACAGATACGGTCAACGCCACTCGCCGCCTCCTCCGCGTCTTGAATATGAGTTTTTCTCCACCGGATGTTAAATCAATGGTCACGACGACTCTTTCTGTCATCGAGGATTATCTTGTATGACGTGCACAAATGGAATCGTTCCTCTTATCATATGGTTTCATCAGTTTTATGGACGGATCCATTGTTTCTCCTCCCATGCATCTTCTTCTGACATCTTCTGCACCGGTTCCCAATCCAGAATATTTTCAGTTGCAACGGATTGGTCATATGGTCAGATTTTGGATTTTTGCCACTCTTTCACGAGATATTTTGATGAAGGTATTGAATCTCTAACTTGCTCGTGAGATTTGGGATCGTCTCCATCAACATTTCATGTCGGCATGCATGTCAAGATCAATGGAATTGAAGCGCAAGTTGATATCACTTCGTAAGGATTCTTCTGTTTTTATGGAAAAATTTCTCCGCGACATCAAAATCCTTACGGATTCATTGGCTGCATTCAATTCTTCAGTTTCAAACGTGGATTTGATCGAGCATACTTTGATGGGTCTTGGTATTGAATTTGAATCAGTAATTACGGTGATTATGAATGCTCCGGTTGTTCCCTCATTCGATGACGTTCGCTCCAAACTTCTTCTTTACGAGCAGGATTGAAATTCCTCAAATCTGCAGATCTTCCGCAGTACCAGGATTTTACGATTGGCCCTCGCTCATCCGAAGGCCATAGGAAATTCAAGGGTGGGCATTGAGATGGTCATCCTTCTCAGCCAGCGTCCGAACGCGGTTTGTTTTCGGATCGTTCAGGTATGGCATCTTGCTCTTCTTCCGTTTCTTCGATGTCTACTGTTGCTTCTCCATTTTGTTCTATTAAACCGATTGGTTCACATGTATTACCCTTACTCGGTTTGTAGCATAATAATATTGTGTGTCAAATCTATTACCACACTAATCATCCCGCATTTAGTTGTTCTTCTCGATATGCTCCCCAGTCTGTCCAGGCCTTTGCTATTTGTTTTATAGGTAAATCAAACAAGACTATGGTACCTTGATTCGAGTGCATCGTCTCACATGATCAACACTGATGGTAATTTACTTTCTAAATCTACTTATAATGGTGATCTCATGTTTTGGTTGCAAATGGTTCTAAGGTTCCTATTATTCATGTTGGGCACTCTCATCTGTCTACCTTGTCCAAACCACTTACTCTTTCTAATGTTTTACATGTCCCTACATTGCAATCTAATGTATTGTCAATTCAGCGTCTTTGTGAAGATAATGATTATACTATTAGTTTCGCTAAAGATGTTGTTTCTATAAAGGATATTTCAACGGGTCGAACACTCCTTCAGGATCGCAGTAAAGGTCGTGCCCCCTCTCCATTCCCACTGCCTCATCTCCTCCTGTTTCGTGTATACCTCCGTTCGTTGCTCTTGCTGTGTCCGTTGCCCCTGGTTCGACATGGCATGGTAGACTTGGTCACTGTGGCTCATCTACTCTTCGTAGACTTCGGAGTCATAAACATGTTGCCTTTTTGATACATTTATGCATAATTGTATCTCTTGTTGCTTGGGCAAGTCTCAACGTTTACCGTTTGAACTTGTTTTACATACGGCAATATCTCCTTTGTTCTTAATTCATTCTGATACTTGGCAGTCTCCAGTTCCATCCAATCTTGGTTTTAGATACTATGTTTCATTTGTGGATGATTTTACTAGATTTGTATGGATTTCTCCAATTAAACAAAAATCAGAATTTTATTCCCACTTTTTAAACTTTAAAAAGATGGTTGAAAATATTTTTGACAGTAAAATTAAAATATTTCAAAGTGATGGTGATGGTGAATTTAATAACACTTCGACTAAACAATATTTTTTGGAGCATGGTATTTTATTTCAAAAATCTTGTCATATCATTGAAATGGCCCGTGTTTTGCTCATTCAAGCTCTGCTTCCATCCTATTTTTGGGTGGATGCAGCCTACACCGCCACATACATCATCAATCGTCTCCCCATTGCTCTTTTGAAAAACATCTCCCCCTAAGAAAAGCTTTTTGGTCGTCGTCCTAATTACTCCTTTTTGCGTGGTTTGGGTCTCGATGTTTTCCAAATTTCTTCGTTTCTTCCTCCAACAAGTTATCTCCTCGTTCGATTGAATGCCTCTTCATTGGCTATGCCCTCGTTATAAAGGTTATCGTTGTCTCGACCCTAAAACCGGTCGGATTCACATTAGTCGGCAAGTCCACTTTCATGAAGACGCGTTTTCTTACATCGAACTCCTTCCTTCCCCCTTCCCTCTCCCTGACATCACTACCGATTCGTTTTTGTCTCCTGCTCAGCCCCTTAGCCGAAACCCGTCCCCAACCCCCTTGCCGTCTCCGGTCGTTTCTCTCGACCATATGGATGTCTCTATCCCAATTATTTCCACTCCAGGTGCTCCCTCGGTTTCTACGTCTTCCCCATTGTCGTTGGCCCTCCTCCACCTCCCTCTCCTCTCGCCTGTCCGACTTGTCCTATTCTCGTTCCTCCTATTCCTTTTCCGGTCTCGGTTCATCCAATGCAAACGAGGTTGAAATCCGATATTTCTAAGTCCCGTACCATTTTGTCCCCTAACACTATCAGCCCCGTTCTGGAGCCCTCTTCTTACTCAAAAACATCCAAAGATCCTTCTTGGCGACAAGTTATGATAGACGAGTTTAATGCCCTAATGGATAATCATACTTGGACCTTGGTTCCCCATCCTGTTATCAAGAATGTGGTCGGTTGTCGGTGGGTTTATTTAATAAGGTGCAATTCTGATGGTTCTGTGGAACGCTACAAACCTCGTTTGGTCGCCTTAGGTAACCATCAGCGAGAAGGTCTGAACTTTCAGGAGACATTCTGTCCTGTCGTTAAACCTACTACTGTGCGTCTAGTTCTTTCTTTGGCTGTCTCATTTCAGTGGATCGTTCGTTAATTAGATGTCAAAAATGCATTCCTTCATGGTCACTTAACTGAGGAGGTTTACATGCGGGAACCTTCCGGTTTCATACATCCCACTCTCTCTTCACATGTGTGTCGTCTGCATAAGGCACTATATGATCTTCGACAGGCTCCTCGTGCCTAGTTCCATGTTTGTTTATCGTCGTCATTCCCAAGTCCTTATCCTGTTACTCTATGTTGATGACATCGTTGTCACCGGCAGTTCTCATACACTTCTGTCCTCATTTATCTCGGTTCTATCTTCAGAGTTTGCTATGAAGGATCTTGGGAACATTCACTATTTCTTGGGTATTCAAGTGCTCCGTACTCGTACGAGTCTCTTCCTTTCTCAAAAAAAGTATATCCTCGATTTGCTTCGTCGGTTCGGTTTCCACACCCTAAAATCGTCCTGCTCACCTCTCGCTTCTCGGACTTCCCTTTCCTCCACCGATGGTGTTTTATTATCTGATCCAATCGAGTTTCGTAGTCTTGTGGGGGCATTACAGTATTTATCTATGACTCTGCCTGATACAGCATATGCCGTACATTTGGTCTCTCAGTTTATGTAGACATCGCATACTCTTCACCTTCTTACTGTTCAGTGCATTTACATATATTTGCAGGGTACTTCATCCTTTGGTATCTCCCTTCGACCCTCGGATCTCTCCCTTTTAGTGGTTTATTCAGACGCGGATTGGGCCGGCTGTCCGGATAGTGCACGTTCCACTACCGGTTTCGTAATTTACTTAGGGCCTAATTTGATATCTTGGCAAGCCAAGAAGCAGCCTACCGTCTCTAAATCCTCCACAGAGACCGAATATAGGGCGGTTGCGTATACGGTTGCTGATACACTTTGGATCCGTTCCTTGTTGACCGAGCTTGACTTTCCTCTTGTAAAGCCCGTCAGGTTATTCTGTGATAATGTTTCGGCTTCGTATCTTGCCTTGAATCCGGTACTTCATGCACGCAGTAAATATGTGGCTGTTGATTATCATTTTGTTCGGGAGCGGGTGTCTCATGGAAACTTGGTCGTTCTCTACGTTCCTACTCACCTTCGGCTAGCCGACATCTTTACTAAGGCTTTATCCTCGGATAGGTTTGAGTTTCTTTGTTACAATTTGGGCGTTGATCTCCCCGCACAAATTGAGAGGGTAATAGGATATTCTGTATTCTGTATTCTGTATTCTATATTCTGTATTGAATATATATATGCTAGAATGGTATCCAAGGATACCAAGTCTTCGTTGCATAGATCCCTCCATCGAGCAATATCCCTTTGTAGGCAGTACCTTGGCCTCCTTGACCCAGGATTCTGTTTTGGTTGAACTTATCGGTTGCTTTTTCTAACTCAATGGTATTGTAGATTCTTGTCCTCGCCGTGACCCCCTCTTGGGATATTTGCTGCTGCAACAAAAACCTCCATTCCTCTTGAAATATTTAGCCCTTTTCCGGATCTCCTTCCTTTTCTGCATAGATCGATAGAACCAATAGCAACCTAGGGCTAAAAGCATCGATACAACGCCTATCATACACCCTGCACTGAACCTCTTTATGTTAATGAAAACAGAGTTTCAAATGTCTAGGGAGTAATTTATCTTTATCGGTCACCTTACCTACTGCTGCAAAGGTTCCGGCCACCAACCCTTGCAGTGGTGATACCATAAGCAATTCCTGGAATTAATTTTTCCAAGTGTTGAGAAGGATTTTCAGCTCTATATACGCCACATATTTTGTCACTAGATTGTAGAACTCGATGGTATGAAGGAAAGGGTGTGTTCAGAGAAGTTGATTAATGGTTTCATAGAATCATATAGGGAGAGGTTGGAGCTTTTAATCATCTTAGGAGTACATAAATTGTGTTGGGTCTTGACTGTGTGATAGTCTAGATGATATTATGTATGCAGCAGTATATTTGTTTACCTAGAATTGGAGCAATGCTTTCAAGCATTTTTCTTTTGCAACGGTAGGAAGGCCAGCTGAATTCCTGGATGAATTGTTCGCAGGTTCCTTTACACTTCTTACATTCTGGGGCAACTGAGGAAAAATACACAGAAGGATAAGCCGTTGCATAATTTTGGTTAAATTCAGGAGGAGGATATATAGATTCATGCTCTTTATCTTACGTTGCCATCCATCAGGAAGATAAGCATTCCCTTCGTAGAAATCCGGACAAAAAGGATTTCCGTTGAATTCCGAAGGATACCTGATGAATTCCAAAACCATAGGAAACTTATCTGGACTAGGAGTTATTGTAAAAGCTTGAGGATCAATGAGGTTTTGATATGAACTGAGCATCACTAAACCCGCGTCCATGCACGTACTCTGCTCTCCTACAGCTTCATTATTGAAGCCTATTTGATACAACTTTAGGACATCAGATTCCGAGGACATGCTAGCAATGGAGGATCGGCATCATTCCACCCCAAAGCAATTGCGGGAGGTAGTGGAATTCCAAATATTTTTACTATGCCGTAAAAATATTTTTTACAATAGAAGTTATATTTTAGAATTCCAAATTGAAATAATAAAAATATTTTCTACTAGTAACTTTATTTTTAACAGATCGATAAAATTTATTTATCGGGTCTGGTAAAAAATAATATTTCACCAACTCCACTCCTCCGATGTGACACTAATACTACTTATTGAAAAATTACATTGTCGAAATCAAAATATATTGTGAAATATAAATTCTAATAACAATAGATTATTATAAACTCGTACATTTTATAAAAACAAACACACTCTAAATATGTTTATCACTCATTAATTACATCATATTTTTATTTGGATACACTATAGGAACTTTATAACAAGAAGTGCTTGCACTTTAGCTACTTACGCTTATTGTTTTTGTTGTTGTGATGTTGTTATAAAGGAGATTTGTATTCCTTTATTGACATTAGGAAAGTTATGCAATTATTAAAAAACACAAGAAAATTGAGGGAGAGAAATAGATGAATAATGATCGATGGTGGATGGTGTGGCTGGTGATGGACTTTAACATTAAGATATTTTCAAAATATATAAAACATATATCTTGTTTGAGATAATTAAATAACATAAACGTATATCTTTGTTTATACTTATTAAATTTACAATATGATTATGGACAAGTATAAACTCAATTGAAGGATATACACAATACACCATGTTTTTTTAATTTATCTTTGATTCATCAAAATAACTTCAGTAATCTATTTATGAAACAAGACGATTCAATAGATAGATACATGATAGAACACATATGTAATGGAACACGTATATAAAAGCCATACAAATACACCATAGAAAGTGGATACATTACATAAACAGAAAGCCACGACAAAACATGAAACATGCTTTTCCCAAAACCCAAGCCTTTCCCACAGTTGTACCACAACAGCGCCGCGGTCGACATCTCCGATCCTGAATCCTGAAATGCGGCTAGTAACTCAGGCAAAACCACAAAAATTCGACGATCAACACCAATTACTATCATGGGTTAACTCTCCTAGCTTTCCCATAGGATATTTCCCATCGGTTGGCATCACACAGGGAAGTAGGCAATTCCCTTTGCTCCACACTTGCTCCTTCGAAATCCAAATATTGAAGGGAGACAATATCTCCAATTCCATCGGGCAACTGTTGAAGACAATCACATCCGTGGCAAACTAGCTTTTTCAAGTTGGGCAAGAAGCACAATGACGTAGGCAACTCCTTGATTTTTGTAGAAGACACATTCATATCTCGAAGACACACAAGATTTCCCATCTCGTTTGGCAAGCTTCGGAGTTGATCGCAATGGGAACACTTAAGTTGTTCCAAGTTGGACAAGCAGCACAAAGAAGCAGGCAAATCCTTAATCGCTGTTGAAGAAACATCCAAGTATCGAAGAGAGACAAGATTCCCGATCCTATCAGGCAATTCTTGAAGACCAAGAGAAAACCTCCAGTCGAGGTATCTCAAGTTGGACAAATTGCGAAGAGATGCAGGCAACTCTTTGATATTAAAAGAGTGCACTTCCAAACTTCGAAGGAGCCGCAAGTCGCCAATAGTGTCTGGTAGCTCATGAATCCAATAACCACACAGGCATAGGACGCGCAAGAAAAGCAGCCGACAAGATATTTCGCCAAGCACTTCCTTACATGGCGTCTCCGTTTCGAATGCAGCCAGATCACGAGGGATCAACTGATCAATTGACCCTATCGTCAAGGACCTAACTTCTGTCCAGTTTCCAAAATGTACATTGCCATCGAATCTAACTTCTGAAAACTCTGTGAAGGAGACGTGGCGAATGCTTGCCCTGCTTGTGATTGGCGTCTCCGTTTCAAACTGCTTATAGATTTTTTCACCAACGAATACAGCCAGATCATGAGTGAGATCATGCATCGAATAGCCAGAGTAAGGCCATTGTGTTGATCGGTTAAAAACTTATCTTGATACTAATTCGTCGAAGTAATCATTACTTCTTGCCTGCATGCACCCAGCACCATTTTGTAGCTGCTCGAACCCTTCATCAATCCAAAACTGTGTAAGTGATTGAAATAAAGTCCAATCCAAAAATATATGGCCTTAAGGAAATAAAGAGCAATAAGAAAAACATCGCTTAAGATGTTGCGGCAAATAACAGTAACTAATAGCCAGACAGGAAGAACCGATTCAACATTCCAGAGTTCGCTCTCCAAAACCTTTTTCCATTGTATGGCGTCCTTGCCGAGTCCACGAAGGAAACCAAAGGCAGCCTTTATTGTTAAGGGCAAACCTTTGCATTTGCTAACTATCTCTCTACCGATTGCTACTAGCTGAGGGTGTGCGTTGGCTTGACCAGTGGGAAAA
>LIEC01010775.1:31651-109536 GCA_001925005.1 Drosera capensis
AAGAGATGCAGGCAGCTCTTTGATACTAAAAGATCGCACTTCCAAACGTCGAAGGAGCCGCAAGTTGCCAATAGTGTCTGGTAGCTCATCAAGAGTGTCTGGTAGCTCATCATTCCAACCACCACGCAGGCATAGGACGCGCAAGAAAAGCAGCCGACAACATATTTCGCCAAGCGCTCCCCTAGGATGATCAAAAAATGGCTGCATCTTCAAGGACCTAGCTTCTGACCAGTCTTCAAAATTTACATTAACTTCTGAAAACGCAGTGAGGGAGATGTGGCGAATGCTTGCCCTGCTTGTGATTGCCGTTCCCTTTTCGACCAGCTTATAGATTTTTCCGCCAACGAATACAGCCAGATCATGAGTAAGATCATGCATCGAATAGTCAGGGTCAGACTCTCGTGTTACTTGGTTAAAAAATGATCTTGATACTAATTCGTCAAAGTAATCTTGCATGCACCCAACACCATTTTGTAGCTGCTCGAACCCTTCATCAATCCAAAGCTTTGCAAGTGATGGAAATCTATGGCCTTTAGGAAATAAAGAGCAATAAGAAAAACATCGCTTAAGATGTTGCGGCAAATAACAGTAACTAATAGCCAGAGCAGGAAGAACAGATTCAACATTCCACATTTCGCTCTCCAAAACCCCTTTCCATTGTACGGCGTCCTCGCCGAGTCCACGAAGGATCCCAACGGCAGCCACTATTGCTAAGGGCAAACCTTTGCATTTGCTAACTATCTCTCTACCGATTGCTACTAGCTGAGGGTGTGCGTTGGCTTGACCAGTGGGAAAACTAGATTGTGAGAACAATGACCATCCATGTTCTACAGATAGTTGATTCAATTGGAGGCGATGCCTAGATCTCAAGGCAGAAGCAACACGATCGTTTCGGGTAGTGACAACCATCTTGCTACCATGCGCTCCGCGATTGAATGGTTTGAAGAATCGGTCCCATACTTGCATACTTTTGGGATCCCAATCCCAAACGTCATCCAACACAATAAGAAATTTAGTCCCCTTGAGAACTTCACAGAGCTCGCGTTGCAATACGTCCCAACTGCAAGCATCACCATAAGATCTTCCCATGGATGCAAGAATTTCCTTGGTCAAGCGAGCTGCATCGAAAGTATCAGAAACATAGACCCATGAGATCAAATAGCCACCCGATGAGATCCTGGGATCATTATAGACCAGTTGAGCAAGGGTGGTTTTTCCCAACTCCACCCATACCAACAATCGAAATCACATCGATCTTTGTTCCAGGAATTGGAGGCTCCTCAGAGAGCACCCACCCCATGATCTGCTCTTTCTCGTTTACTCTTCCAACAACATCAGACTCCTCCACAAAAGAGGTCGTGTTCCGATTAGTCCTAAGAGAAGCCGGAGGAACACCACCACCACCACCACCGCCAGGGTCAGCAACTAACCCGAGGCGTCCGCTTTTATCCATCAGAGACGAAAGGGTAGCAATTATGTTCTCGGCTTTATCAGGGATACGCTTCTTGAATTTATCAAGAGCAGAAGAATCGTAAGGTACCTCGTCGGATGCTTCTGTGTTGGACAACGCCACGTTACGGATGAAATCGAGAGTGGACTCAGCATCATAGATTGAGCACTTGAGTTCGATGAGCCAACTCCTGACGGCGTTGCTGGTGAACTGCTTCCCCTCGGCAGCTTCCAGCAGCGGCTGCACCTCATTCAACATCATCTCCAGCTTTCTCGCAAGAGCTTCATCGACGACGGTATCATTGGCATCGTTTCTCCACGATGGACCGGAGCTGCTGGACGGCAGTCCGATGTTTGCGTACAAAGGACGGGGCATCGTGGATCAGTAACAACAAGCTTTGCTTTTGTTATTTGTGAAACTTCATTGTTGGGAAATGTGGAACAAGAGTAAGTTTCTATGTATATACCTCTATTGCTATCGGCAGAAATCGACCCATTGGTGGGAAATGACAATAAGGATTTCCAATCAATGAGCCCATACGAAAGACTTGACTTTTCAAAGTCTTGCGGCTTGGAAAATGACAAACGAAAGAGAGCACTAAAGTTCAACGCAAAAATGGTGGTAAGAGGGCCCATAATCTTTAAATCATTGTCGGTGACACCTCTGATGATATGAATTGAATTGTACCATTTGAACGTCAACAAAATAAAAAAACAAAGTCCCATTATTTATGGGATATTTTTTTATCAGATTATGGGGGTGATATATAATAATAATAATAATAATAAAAAAAAAGAAATCTGTATGCCTGGAGACACAGAATGAGCATAACCAGCTCTGCTAAGCGTGGTGAGTTTGTGCTTCCTTTCATCCTTCACTTTTAAGACTTTGAAGTTTGAAGTGAAATGTTTTTGGTGTGAACTATTAGTCGCTGCTCCAAGTAATCATTTTTTAGAGCAAGAGTTCTTTTATTATTGGCCCCCTTTTCTTGTCAGGACTTGTTCAACTTCACAGCCAGTCTTTTCTTCTTATCTTTAAAAAACTTCTCCCGTATTCTTCGTTGATGATTAAAAGACTTGGGATAAATTCCAAAAACATCATACATGACATTCGTTTGCGTTTCCATACCATGGTCCAAGTTTTCTTTTGTTTGCGTTGGTTATTTCTCCTCTAGAAGAGATTGCAAAAATGATAGTCTGCTTATAGAGATGGACAATAGATACTGATGGATTAAAAGATCATCAACAAGAACGTGTATTATATTCGTTTGCGTTTCCATGGTCATGATCCAAGTTCTTTTGTAGCATAAAATACCACTTCTTTGTTTGATTTATTTATTTTCTTTCTTTTATTCTAATTTGTTGATGATGTGATTTATGAAATTAAAAACCATTTAATGTATCAAGGAAACAATCGCCTAGCATGCTTTTATGTTTCCGGAAAACAGTCTCCCTCCTATACCTCCATTGGTGGGAAATGCGGAACAAGAGTAAGTTTTATGTATATATCTCTATTGCTATTGGCAGAAATCGACCCATTGAGGGGAAATGACAATGAGGATTTCCAATCAATGAGCCCACACGAAATACTTGACTTTTCAAAGTCTTGCGACTTGAAAAATAATGACAAACGAAAGAGAGCACTGAAGTTCAACGCAAAAATGGTGGTAAGAGGGCCCATAATCTTTAAATCATTGTTGGTGACACATCTGATTATATGAATTGAATCGTACCGTTTGTACGTCAACAAAATAAAAAACAGTCCCATTATTTATGGGATATTCATTTATCGGATGATGGGATTATATATAATAAATTAATTTGATTGATTTTATAAATCGGATTATTGAAATGAATTTAAAATCAATTAATTTGATTGACTTTATATCAAAAAAGAAAATATTTAATTTCATGAAATCACGATTACACAATATTTCATAAAATCTTTTCTTTTATATCGTAAAATCAATTATTTTATTGATGATTTTGATTTTGGAGTATGATTTTTTTATTATGGTATTGACTTATGGTTTCATTGAGCATCGTTGTGGTTTATGATTTTCTATTTTCGTTCACTGATTAACGAAACAGAAACGTTTGATATTGATTTCTATTTCGGAAATGAATGAAAAAAAAGGTTTGCGTTTCTTGTTTTAGTATTGAAGATCCCCACTCTGGCTTTTAGAACGGTCCCTCGACGATGAAATTCTCCCCGACTGTTCTCGAAGAGAGAGCCTTGTCATGAACTGAACGCTTGAAGGTTGTCTTCCTCCGAAATTCAGTACTCATTAATGCGACTGTCACACCATCTAGCATCAGCTTATTCTCATTGGAGTAACTCAAAGTCATGATTAAGCTATCAAAATAATCGGATAAAGTACACAGTAAAGTCATCGCCTTGTTTTTGTCTTCTAAGTACACGTCAATACTCTCCAGTTTACTAATCACATAATTGAACTCGTTCAAATAATCCGAGATCTTTGTGACGTCCTTCATCTTCAAAGAATAATGTCTTCGTTTCAGAAGAATTCAATTGATGAAAGATTTAACTTGGTACAAGCTCTACAGCCGAGCCCATGGTCCGATCATCGTTTTTCTCGTCCTTTATGTTGAACATGATCTTGTCGAAAAGACACAAACGGATAGTGAAAATTGTTTTCATGTCCATCTCCACCCAATCATTCTTGAACATCTTCTCTGACCTATTTTCTTTCCCGAGTAAGATCTTACACTGACCAAGTTAGACCAACAAATCATGGAGTTTCATTTTTCATAACTCAAAATTATTTTTTCTATCTAACCATTGCACCTCGAACTTCTCGTCCGTTACTTTTTCCATTTCACTCTTTCAACAATTACTTGGTAGATACTGAACTCAATAGCTATGATACCACTCTGTTGGGAACAAACGGGTTCTCCAAGGACTTGGTACAAATAATATTAGAAAAATAATTGAGACAAATGATAGAACATAAATATGACACCACGACACAAAGATTTACATTATTCACCCCGTTCCTGGGATTATGTTCATAAACAACCGATAAGTATTTCCCCAATCAAGATAAATATTATTATAAAAAAATTTATCTCTCCATTCACTAATTTTTGTGACACTCATATCTCTCATCTATCAAAAAATAATAATATAATATGTAGAATAATCCCTACACATTATTACAATAGGGTAATCTTTTAATAAGAAGATAACTCAAACACAAATCCATGTTTATCCTAGATTTTTGAAGTAACTTTTGATCATAAGAAGTAAACATTGAAATTTGGCAATGGGAGATATTTATCCATTTGAGAAACACATCAAACAGTTAAGACCTATTTAATATCAATACTGTTTCTAATGAAACGGGAATTGTTTTATTTTAAGTTTTAATTTTTAAATGGATGAAGCTGAAACTAAAAAATAAAAAATAAAAAATAAAATTTCAATTTTTGAAGAAATACGACAGTCGGAGAAATGCATCAATTGGAGATATTTATCCATTTGAAAAACACATCAAACAATTAGGATCTATTCAATATCGTTACTATTTCTTATAAAATAAAACTATTTGATTTTGATTTTTATTTCTTAAATGGATGAAAGTGAAGCTAAAAACAAAAAATAAGAAAAAAATATATTTTGTTTCCTCTTTCATCTTAATGCAATATTCAAGAATCTCTTTACCAAAAAAATAAAATAAAAAATTCATGAAATATTTTCAATTTTCGTTACTGATTTCTTGTTTCTATCACTGGTTTTAGTTTTCATAGTTTTGGACAATGATACCAAACAATCCCTTAATTTTTAAACTAGAGAGGACTTGCGTTGCTTGCGTATCTCTTTGTGTACAATAATCCATTTGGAACAACTTGAATACTCATTTCTTTAGTGTAACACCGAACAAATTAGCCAACGAGTTGAAGGTCACTGCATCCATCTGCATTCACATTCTCGGACATCAAGATAATCAAAGCTTGTTTGAGCAAATCGTGCTAATGCTTGATTAACAAAGATGAAGAGTAATTGTCATGGACTTCATCACACTGTCAAATCTCAATACAGTCAGCTTTCTGCTTTGATCGTGCAGCTATTTCCGTATCTAACTGCAGTCCATCCTTGAAAGAGCATTTGATAACGTTAGCTAAGAGTAGCGAATTAGGGTGATACGGAGTATAACTTCGAGTCTAGTCTCTTGATTCATCTCACGTTCAAAACGGAGAATATAATACCTGTGATGAATGCCCTCACATGGCTGCGAATGTTGAAGCAATGCCGTCGTCTTTGTCATTTCCTTAGCTCCATTTCAGTCCTCCCCTTGATGCAAATAATACTGCAACGCTGTCAGCTGCACAATTTAGTTTGTGCCTTTCTGATGCAACCTTATTAAAGGATAACCACTATAGCAGCCAATAAAACCCGTACAGGCTTAAAAAAAAGGAGAATTTTAGACTTGCTATTAACAAAGGGAAAAGTCATGATACCAAGACAACTATGCCATCGAGTTCCAGACACCTGAACCAAACAAATTAGGCTTCATATGACATGATTCTGGATAGACATCATATAACCAGCGATGACATCATCTGGAATCGAATCGACAGATTTGTCATGGTCTGTCGTATCTCATCTTCATTTTCTCATGTGATGATAAGATCATCTACATAGACAAGAATTGCTATTATCTTCTCACATTGAATCTTCACAAATAGGTTTGAGTCTGCTGGTGCAACTGAGTAACCGCTCTACATTAGAAACTCAGTTATTTTCCCATACCATGCTCTAGGTGCTTACTTCAAGCCATAGAGTGCCTTATTCAGCTTGCACACATGCGAAGGATAAGTTCTACTCTCGAAACCCTTCGACTGTTCCATGTAAATCTCATGATCCAGCTCTCCATGTAAGAAAGCATTTTTGATATCCAACTGCCACAAGTTCCACAACTTGCTGGCGACAAGTGCCAAGAGAACTCGAACCGTTGTGATCTTCGCTACTACACGGAATGTCTCATCATAATTCATGGCCATATTTCTATGAGAATTCACGAGCAACAAATCGAGCTTTATACCTTTGGATCAAACCATCAGATTTGGTTTTGACCTAGTACACCCACTTGTAAAAAATCGGTTGTGTTGCCTTCTGCTTTGGAACTAAATCCCAAGTTTGTTTTTGATTCAATGCATCGATCTCTTCCTGCATGGCTTATGTCCATTGCTTGCCTCGAGCTACCTCCTCATATGAACTCGACTGTTATGGCTTGTCGTCTTCAACTAGAGTTACATTGGCATATTTCAACTAGAGTTACATTCCTTGATAGATAACATCTCCCTGTATTGGGATCAACACACTTTCATCCCTATCGTTGATCATCGTATCCCACAAAGATACATCGCACCGTCTTCTTGTCGAACTTTCTTTGAAGATGGTTAGGGACAAACACATATCATACACATCCGAAAACTCGTAAGGGGCTCACTGTGGGCTTTATCTTCCAGGGCTTTTCGCAAGGCGTCATGAACCCAAGCCTCACTTGTGGTAATCTGTTGATGACATGAGCCGCCGTCTTCATGCACTCCGCCCAAAAACATGATGGCATGTTCTTGGTATGTAGCATGCTTCTACAAGTTTCAGCTAGATAACGATTCTTTCTTTCTGCAACGCCATTTTCTTGGGTTATATCTGGATATTGCCGACGAATCTTGCTTTCACGAAGAAACGTTTTGAACTCATTTGACCTATTCTCGCCTCCGTTATCACAACCCTTGAGTGTTGATTTTCTAGTCATCTCTCTCAACTTCTAATAACTGACATGCCCAAACCTAGCATCCCATAGATCTGTAGTCTCATTCTTTCGAGTTTCGTTTACGCAAGCCTCTTGAGTTGACATAACATAGACAGACTCCAACCTTCTTCCTTCCATGACAAGCATACCCCTGTCGTTACTACTATAGATTTTGACTTCGATAGGTCCGAACACCACATGGTGTCCACTTGTTGTCAGTTGTGAAATCGCTAACATGTTCATCGTCATACAAGGTACGTGAAAGACATTATCTAAAAGTACCTCTTTGTAACTATATCGAGGGAACTATCGTCATCTTACCAACATAAGCTATTAGCAACTTCGAGTTATTGGCAATGACGACTACGCGCTTTCCTTTGTACTCGTACATGTCATGGAGCTTTTCTTTGATTTTCCTCATGTGATTAGAATAACCAGAATCCAAGATCCAATCATGGTTGTAAATAATCACTTTGTCATTGTTGACAACTGCAAGCGACAAGTCTTCCTATGGTTCAGCAATCCAAGAAAATTACAATTTCTTCTTCTTCTATCATCAAGGATACTTGAAAATCTCACTCTTTTTCAGTATTGCCTTTGTTTTCACTAGATTGAGCAAAATTACCTCTTTCGGACTTCCTCTAATAGTCACGAGCAAAATGTCCCTTTTTTTCCGCAGTTGTAGTATTCATCATTTTGACGTCGTCTTTGACCGTCACTTTGAGCTCCCCCTTGATTAGAGCTCCTCTTGGATTATGAATTCTTCTAGGACCGCTTCTTCTGCCAGCTTCCTTGCTGATGCGGTTTTTCTTCTTGTAACCGTTGAATGTCTTGGTTGTATTTCTTCTCATGACCTCTCTTTTTGCTAAAGAGAGCCTTGTTTTGTTCTTTGATTGATACTCCAGACATCTGTTTGTCTAGAGTTTCTTGACTTATCAAAATACTCTTCAGCTTCGTGAACGTCGGTTGAGTTGCCCATCCACGGGTTGTCGTAACAAGATCATTGAATTCTGGTCTTAATACATGAATGATGATCCTCCTCGTACGAGGATCATTAATCGGATTCTCTTGATCCAATTTAATAATCTTTTCACATAAAGCTTTCACTTTAGTGAAAATACTAACTTATCGTCAAGTCTCGAATTAAGACTGAAATAATGCTTATTTTCCAACTGCTGAAGTCGGGCATCGTTTGTTTTGGCAAGCAAGGTGGCTGGAGTGTTCTACGCTTCCCTAGGCGTTTTAACATCCTTGACTCTCTGTAAAAACTTTTCTACAGAGACGGTAAGAGCGAACATCGTCTTATCAGTTTTGACCTTCCATTTCTTAAGGTCGTCCCCCGATTCTTTTGGTGGTTTTACATCAGGCCCGTCAATAATCTTTCAGAGATCTTGACCGAGAAAGTAAAAGCTCATTCTGATGTTCCAATTGCCATAGTTGTTGCTATTTAACTTCTCGACATTATTAATCGAGCTGTTAACTTCTGTCATTGTGATTCAGTAAAAAAAGGTTTTACAATACGGTAAAAATATTTTTTTACAACATTAGTTATATTTTAGAATTCTAAATTGAAATAATAAAAATATTTTTTGCTAGTAACTTTAATTTTAATAGATGGGTAAAATTTATTTATCGATCTGGTAAAAAATAATATATTTCACCAATTGCACTCCTCCGACGTGGCCCTGATATCACTTATTGGAAAATTGGATTGTCAGAACAAAAAATATATCGAGAAATATAAATTCTAATAAAAATAGATTATTATAAACTCGCACATTTTATAAAAACAGCCTCACTATAAATATGTTTAACGCTCACTAATTACATCACATTTTTATTTGGATACATTCTAGGAACTTTGCAACTAGAAGTGCCTAACACTTTAGCTACTTAAGCTTGTTGTTTTTGTTGTTGTGATGTTGTTACAAGGGAGCTTTGCACTTCTTTATAGACATTAGGAAGTTTATGCACATATGAACAAACATAAAAAAAATGAAGGATAGAAGTAGATGAATAGTGGTCGATGGTGACTGGTGTGGCTGACGGTGGACTTTAACATTAAGTTATTGTTAGAATATGTAGAACGTGTATCTTGTTTGAGATAATTAAATAACATAAGTGTATGAATCTCTGATAAAGTATTTTTGTTTTTAATTATTAAATTTACAATATGATTATAGACAAGTATAAACTGAATTGAAGAATATACACAATGCATCATGTTTTTTTTTAATTTATCTTTAATTCGCCAAAACAACTTCAATCTATTTATGAAATAAGATGATAACACTTCATAGATAGATACATGATGGAACACATGTGTAATGGAACACGCATATAAAAACCATACAAACACACCATAGAAAGTGGATACATTACATATACAGAAAGCTACGACAAAACATGAAACATGCTTTCCCCAAAACCGAAGCCTTTCCCACAGTTGTACCACAACAGCGCCGCGGTCGACATCTCCGATCCTGAATCCTGAAATGCGGCTAGTAACTCAGGCAAAATCACAAAAATTCGACGATCAATACCAATTACTATCATGGATTAACTCTCCTAGCTTCCCCATCGGATATTTTCCATCGGTTGGCATCACGCAGGGAAGTAGGCAATTCCCTTTGCTCCACCACACTTGCTCCTTCGAAAAGCAAAAATTGAAGGGAAACAATATCTCCAATTCCATCGGGCAACTGTTGAAGACGCTCACATCTGTAGCAATTTAGCTTTTCCAAGCAGGGCAAGAGGCACAATGATGCAGGCAACTCCTTGATTCTTGTATAAGACACATTCATATCTCGAAGACACACAAGATTTCCCATCTCATTTGGCAAGCTTCGGAGATGATGGCAATCCGAACAGTCAAGTTCTTCCAAGTTGGACAAGCAGCACAAAGAAGCAGGCAAATCCTTAATCCCTGTTGAATCAACATACAAGTATCGAAGAGAGACAAGACTCCCTATCCTATCAGGCAATTCTTGAAGACCTTCACAATAACTGCAGTCGAGGTATCTCAAGTTGGACAAATTGCAAAGAGATGCAGGCAAGTCTTTGATATCTGAATATCTCATTTCCAAACGTCGAAGGAGCCGCAAGTTGCCAACAGTGTCTGGTAGCTCACGAATCCAAGTACCATCCAGCCATAGGACGCGCAAGAAAAGCAGCCGACAAGATATTTCGCCAAGCACTTCCTTCCATGGCGGCTCCGTCTCCGTTTCGACTACAGCCGGATCATGAGTGATCGAGTGATCAATTGCACCTATCGTCAAGGACCTAACTTCTGACCAGTTTTCAAAATTTACATTGCCATCGAATGTAACTTCTGAAAACTCTCTGAAGGAGACGTGGCGAATGTTTGCGCTGCTTGTGCTTGGCGTCTCCGTTTCGAACCGCTTATAGATTTTTCCACCAACGAATACAGCCAGATCATGAGTGAGATCATGCATCGAATAGCTAAAGCCAGAATAGCCGAAGCCAGATCGGTTAAAAAATGATCTTGATACTAATTCGTCAAAGTACTCTTGCATGCACCCAACACCATTTTGTAGCTGCTCGAACCCTTCATCAATCCAAAGCTTTGCAGGTGATGGAAATCTATGGCCTTTAGGAAATAAAGAGCAATAAGAAAAACATCGCTTAAGATGTTGCGGCAAATAACAGTAACTAATAGCCAGAGCAGGAAGAACAGATTCAACATTCCAGAGTTCGCTCTCCAAAACCCTTTTCCATTGTATGTCGTTCTCGCCGAGTCCACGAAGGATCCCAACGGCAGCCTTTATTGCTAAGGGCAAACCTTTGCATTTTCTAACTATATCTCTACCGATTGCTACTAGCTGAGGTTGTGCGTTGGATTGACCAGTGGGAAAACTAGATTGTGAGAACAATGACCATCCATGTTCTTCAGATAGTTTATTCAATGGGAGGCGATGCCTAGATCGCAAGGCAGAAGCAACACGATCATCTCGAGTAGTGACAACCATCTTGCTACCATGCGCTCCGAGATCGAATGGTTTCAAGAATCGCTCCCATGCTTGCATACTTTTGGGATCCCAATACCAAACGTCATCCAACACAATAAGTAATTTTTTGCCCTTGAAACTTCACGGAGCTCGCGTTGCAATACGTCCCAACTGCAGTCCGCACCATAAGATCTTCTCGTAATGGATGCAAGAATTTCCTTGGTTAATCGAGCTCCATCGAAAGTATCAGAAACATAGACCCATGAGATCAAATAGTCACCCGATGAAATCTCGGGATCATTACAGACCAGTTGAGCAAGGGTGGTTTTCCCAACTCCACCCATACCAACAATCGAAATCACATCGATCTTTGTTCCAGGAACTGGAGGCTCCTCAGAGAGCACCCACCCCATGATCTGCTGTTTCTCGTTTATTCTTCCAAAAACTTTAGATTCCTCCACAAAAGACGTCGTGATCCGATCAGTCAGTCGTAAGAGAAGCCGGAGGAACACGACCACCGCCGCCAGGGTCAGCAACTAACCCGAGGCGTCCGCTTTTATCAATCAGAGACGAAAGGGTTGCAATAATGTTCGCGGCTTTATCAGGGATACGCTTCTTGAATTCATCAAGAGCAGAAGAATCGTAACGTACCTCCTCGGGTGCTTCTTTGTTGGGCAACCCCACGTTACGGATGAAATCGAGAGTGGACTCAGCATCACAGATTGAGCACTTGAGTTGGATGAGCCAACTCCTGACGGCGTTGCTGGTGAACTGGTTCCGCTCGGCATCTTCCAGCAGCGGCTGCACCTCATTCAACGCCATCTCCAGCTCTGTCGCAAGAGCTTCATCGACGACGGTATCATTGGCATCGTTTCTCCTCGATGGATCGGAGCTGCTGGACGGCCGTCCGATGTTCGCGTACAACATCGTGGATCAGGAACAACAAGCTTTGCTTTTCGTTTTTTTTGGGATCTTGAATGGGAAATGTGGAACAAGAGTAAGTTTCTATGTATATATCTCTATTGCTATTGGCAGAAATCGACTGGGATTGTGAAACTCCATTGGTGGGAAATAATAATGAGGATGTCCAATCAACGAGCCAACACGAAATACTTGACTTTTCAAAGTCTTGCGACTTGGAAAATTACAAACGAAGGAGAGCACGAAAGTTCAACGAAAAACATGGTTGTAAAAGGGCTCATAATCTTTAAATCATTGTTGGTGACACCTCCGATGATATGAATGGAATCGTATCATTTGAACGTCAACAAAATAAAAAACAAAGTCCCATAATTTACGGGATATTTTTTTATCAGATTATGGGGTGATGTATAATAAGTTAACTTGACTGACTTTGTAAATCGGTTCGGGATGGATTTGACTTTTCAATCAATGAGCCCACACGAAATGCTTGACATTCCAATCAATGAGCCCACACGAAATACTTGACATTCTTGTATCGGATTGTGAGATGATATATAATAAGTTAATTTGATTGATTTTATAAATTGGATTATCGGTAAGGATTTAAAATTAATTAATTTGATTGATTTTATAGTATTTAAAAAGATTTCATAAAATCTTTTTTTTTATGTAGTAAAATCAGTCGTTTTAATGATTATTTTTGTTTTGAAGTATGGTTTTTTATTATGGTATTGGCTTATGTTTTTTTTAGCATCGTTATTGTTTATAATTTTCCATTTTCGTTCACTGACTAATGAAACAAAAACGTTTGATATTGATTCCTATTTCTGAAACGGATGAAATAAAAAAAAAAGAAAAAAAAAAGAAAAAGGTTTGCGTTTCTTGTTTTAGTATTGAAGATCCCTTTAAAAAAAATCAATTTATTATTTAAAATGATTTCGATTTTCATCATTGGTTTTTTGTTTCTGTTACAACTTTTGATTTTCATAATTTTGAGTAACAATACCAAACATCTCATTATGATTTCATATTTTGAACAACCATATCAAACAACCCCTAAAGTAGCAATGTGTTTTGTTTCCAAGAGTTGATTCATAGTTTGTATTATCTCAAATAGCATTTTGATCGCTACGACATTCGACACATACTTCCATGCAAGATGTTTATGTTACTCTTGTTGGGAATAAATGAGTACTCTCAGGAATTGATACAAATAAGTTCTAAAAAAATTAAGACAAATGATAAAACATAAAATTAACACCACGAAAAAGACATTTACGTGATTCATCCAGATCCTGAAATTACGTCCACGGACAACCGATAAATATTTCCACTATAAGATTGAAATATTGTTATAAGAGAATTTATTACTTCACTCGCTAATTTTTGTGGGACTCACGACCCATACCTACTAAAAAAACAATAATGTAATATTTAGGTCAATCCATAAATATTATTACAACAGGATAAACTTTCAGTGAAAAATAATTCAAATACAAACCCGCATTAACCCTAAATTCTTCATCACGATGGCTTTGTTTGGCTCTACTTCCTCTCCTTTTTTTCGTTGCGAATGCAAATATATAAAGCAATGCTTCATCGTCTTAATTTGCAATTATTTCATGTGTCCAACTTTCTCAAAACCTCTGCTTTTTTCTCGTATAATCGATAATTCCTTTTACATTTCTTAATTCTTCTCAAACTTTCACCTTTTCAAAAGTGGTGGGTCTCGACATCAACTTTTGCCTTTTGTTTTTAAAACAATGCACTAGGATTCTCCATCTTATTTTAAAAACAATCCCTTGTCGATTATCTTCATCCAAGAATCGGTATTGGTTAGTCTTCACCCGTCTCCATCAAAACCGTCATGTCACTATCTTCAAAGGGAACCTTTCTTGTAGTCCACTTCAATTGCACTCTTAATCAGATTATTGTTTTCATACACATGCTCTCATCACCACGTTGTCAATCAACAAGGATCCTTACAACTTAAATAATTTGTCTTAATGCAAACCTTTCATAAACACAAGAGCACTTCTGATAATTTTCATCGATCCATCTTGACCCATGATTCGAAATCCCTTTTAGTCCAATCTTGATAATGAGATTAAATTCGTCAGTAACTCTAAAATGTGTTTAACGTTCTCCAAGGTTCTAATCATTCTATCATGCGTCTTTATACGGACTGAGCCAACTTGCTCCACCTTAGAGGTTGAATTGTTCCCATCACAACCTTCTTAGCACATCGATCTTAGGATGAGTACCACGATCGCTAATAGCACATGTGATATGTTGCTTCATTATCAAAGATCTAACCCTCTTGGGATTGAGAACCTCCATCAGCTATGTGCACCTCATCGTCATCAATTAATCCAACCCTGAACTCTTCACCCTCATGCTTGTTGCTTGTGGAAATAGAGCCATTTTCTTTAGCAATGCGATAGTTCCTTTTGATATGCCCTTTTCTACCACAACGCCAACACTCACGTTCATCGTTGTGGCTTTTTGAACGGTCTCTCAATGATGAAATTTCCCCGGACCGTTCTCGAAGAGAGAGCCTCGCCATGAGTTAAACGCTTGAAGATTGCCTTCCTCCGAAGTTCAGTACTCATTAATGCGGCCATCATATCATCTACCTTCAACTTATTCTTTTTGGAGCAACTCAAAGTCATGATTAAGCTATCATAACAGTCGGGTAAAGCACACAGCGAAGTCTTCGCCTTGTCTTAGTCTTCTAAGTGCACGCCAATACTCTCAAGTTGACTAATCACATAATTGAACTCGTTCAAATGATCCGAGATCTTGGTGTCGTTCTTCATCTTCAAAGAATAAAGCCTTCATTTCAGAAGAATTTGATTGACGAGAGATTCAACTTGGTACAAGCTCTCTAGCCGAGCCCATTATCCGATCGCCGTTTTTCTCGTCCTTTATGTTGACCATGATCTTGTCGAAAAGACACAAGCGGATAATGAAAATTGTTTTCATGTCTATTTCCATCCAATCATTCTTGGACATCTTCTCTAACCAGCTTTCTTTCCCGAGTAAGATCTTATACTTACCAAGTTCGACCAACAAATCATGGACCTTCATTTTTCATAACTCAAAAGTATTTTTTTCCATCTAATCTTTGCACCTCGAACTTGTCGCCCATTACTTTCTTCATTTCACTTTCTCAATAATTACTTAGTAGATACTAAACTTTATATCTATGATACCACTATGTTGGGAACAAACAGGTCCTCCTAGGACTTGTTACAAATAATGTTAGAAAAATAATTTGGACAAATGATAGAACATAAAATTGATTGAGACGTTTTTGTACAAAAAATGTGGAGATGGAAAGTGGCGGTCAGTGATGTGTACTGTACGGCGTGTTTTCCATGCCAAGGTTAGAACCAGCATACTTCGTCCTAATCTTGACATGGCTCGAGAGGAGACGACACTTTTCCTCATCGGCCTTCTTCTCTGGTTTATCCTCGGGTTTCTTCTTACCACCACCACATCTCTTGTTCCCTATGAGGTTTCTAACCTCATCCCTATTGCAGAAGATGTTATCTTTAGCATTCACCCATTTGACCTTTTTTCAGGGCACCGACCTTCTTATATTCAAGATCCACATTATCTTGTGGATCGAGAATAATGCTCGATTTGATGTGACGACTATCACTTCATCTGCGATTTCTGCGCATCCTTCATCGTCGACGATCTCGTCATGGTCGTCGTCGGAATTCACCGTTGTTGGTGTGGGAGAAACTCGAAACTTGTAATGGTATGCACAAAATCGAGGTAGATGGACTTGCCTCTCCTGCCGCAGGTGACGAACAAGCTGCACCATCGGCTGACTTTGTTGCGTCTGCCATACCTTCCAGCTTCTCGAAGCATGCTAGGAGACATATTGGTTTGGCTAACTCCAAACTAATTTTGTAAAGGCGATTTGATGTGCGATTCACGAGCATCAGCAACCTGTCGTTGTCATACACCTTTATGGCATCGCCCATCATATTCACCTCGCTTTCATTCTTTGTCATCTGTCCAACACTAATGATATTAGTGCAAAGTTTAGGAATGTAGTATACCTCATGGAGGATATACTGATATCCATTCTTACACTGGAACTCGATCATTCTTTTGCCCTTAACTTGAACGACATTGCCATCGTCAAGCCTCACCTCCCCGGTGATCTTTTCATCAAGTTCTTGAAATATTTCTCGTCGTCCCCTCATATAATTGCTGGTGCCGTTGTCTAGGTACCAGACATCCTTGGTTGATGTCTTTTCCTCTTCGCCATGGGGAAACACCTTCACCATCTTTTTCTTCTCTGGGTTGTATGGCTTCTTGTTGTTTAGCTCGTGTCTCCTCCTGAGATATGGAAAACAATAACGCTGGCTCGTCCGGAGTAGCGTCTATGTAATGCCTATCGTCGTTCCATCGCTTACTGCGACACTCCGAAGCATAGTGTCCCATCTTCCCACAATTGAAACACTTGATGTGCCTTTTGTCACGGCTGTTGCTGCCGGTGCCTCCCGCATCTTCCTGGCGCATTGCATAATTGTCATCTCAACCACTCCTTCCGCGACCTCGTTCATGCCACTCGTCTTTGCCTCGGTCTGAGGTGCCGGATCCGTATCCCTGATCAGATGACAAAGCTTTCCTAGTGTTGTTCATCTGGAGTGTCTGCCGTTCGTTACGGGTGAACATGAGCTCACTCCCACCACTACCGGTGTTCTCGTCGAGTCAAGTTCTCTTCTCGAACGCCTTTAACCGCCCTATGACCTCCTTAAACGGCATCGTCTCAAGATCGAAAAATTGTTTGATCTCAGCAATGATTGTGAAGTATTTGTCTTATACACAATCGAGTAATTGTTTGACTAGTGCGACATCACCAAGATCTCCACCAAGGCTGGAAAATCTGCTGGACATACCACTGAGTTTTCCGGCGAACTCGTCAATGGACTCTTGTTCCTTCATCCGTAGAGCATCAAATTCACTTTTTAATGTCTGCAACCGAGCCTTTTTTACTCGATCAGCACCAAGGTACCTCGTCTTAAGGCTGTCCCAAATTTCCTTTGCTGTTTTCTTCTTCGCAATCTGAAGAAGAACATCTTCGGGGATTGATTGGAGGATGTACGCACGCGCCTTCTTCTATTTTCTTGGACTAACCTCCTCTTCCTCTCTTGGTTCGATCACTTCCCAAACTTCCTCGGCATCTAGGATCGCCTCCATTTTTATTGCTCATAACATATAGTTTGAGGAGTTCAGCATCGGATAATGGTACGACATTTCGCCGTTCTCCTTTGACACCTTCTGTGGAATAATTGACATTGTGGGGGGTTTTTTTAAAATAAAAAAACAAACCATTTTTTGAAAAAAAAAACAAATCGTTTTTTTTAATTAAAAACACAAACCGTTTTTTAACACTAAAAAACTTCACGCTTTAAGGTCGAATTTTTCAACCAAACAAACTTTCCTTTTGTTTTTTTACCCTTACCAGCAGGACCCCACACCCCTTTTTTTCTCCATTCTTTGACCCAACAAGCACTCTTCACGTTCTCTTGTCTCAACCCTTCACTCGTCGCCCTTTTCTCACCTCTTTCCTCACGTTCTTCCTCACACAGTCCAAGTCGTAACAGGAGTCAAGACGATGCAGATTTGATTGGAGGCTTCTCACAGCGAGTGGTGGTGAACTGCTCCGGTGGAGGACTCCGAGTCGATTTGAAGGATGGGCAAGTGATGACCCGCCCGATTCTTGTTCTGCATGTCTTCTTTCTCCACCACCTGCTCCTCACCCAACCACCTCTTCTTTCACGGCAGCTATGAGATGGAGTTCCACGAGGCGACACGGATCTGGTGTGGCGGCGCGACCGTGTCGACATCGTGCTTGGACTTGTGATGTCGGGTCCTAGACTGATTTGGCTGAGTCTACCTCGTCGGTTGCAACCTCGGTCGATATCTCCTTGACTGGGTATGTACACACCACCAACCTTTCTCTGATACCAATTGTAGTTTAGGATCGATGTGGTGTATTTGAGACAAACGATTTTGGTGGGACAAAACTGTCCCAATTTTGTGATTATCGTTTTATTGATTTGTCTCCGAGGTACCTACTAAGCTTACAACTGTTCATGATACTGTTCACCGCGGTCAAATTAACGAAATCCGGCCTTGATTTGGCTATTTTTTGCTCCCTTTCACCATGAATCGTGATGGACACATTGCAAGCATTGATACCCAGGTTGGTAATAATGTTGTTAGTGCACGGGATATGGCTGAAGCCGGATTGTGAAGTACGGAGTCACTGTTCACGCTTTGAATCCGCATGAAAATATTGATTCTGGGCACGGTGTGGTTGTTAGGGAAGGGTGTATTGTTGGGGATGATGTTGCTGCTGTTAGAAACGTCGTTCTTGTGCAAGAACAAGCTCTTTTGACGAAGAAATCGGGATTGTACACGAAAAACACTGTTCACGTGAATTACTCTCTCCATTTTAATTTATCTGAATTTTTAAAATATTTATCGTTGAGGTAAATTAAACAAAAATTAAAGTTTCTTTTCAATTTTATCCATATATTTAATGTTTTTCATATTTTAACTGATTCAATATAATCCTTAAACAACTTATCATTAATAAGAAGAAAATGAAATTTTCTTAGTCCTTAAGATATATCATTAAGATTTCTTAATATTAGTTTTAATATAAATGACAGGTAAATTAAAATGGAAGGAGTAGTATAATGGATTAATTCTTTTGGCTATCTGACACAGGGAATATATTAAATTTAGGATATTAGATTTAGGATTTGATATTGAATTAATTAGATTATTATATCTTATATCTTATTTAGGATATCGTGTTTTAGATTTAGATTTTCTTCTTTATATGAAAATTTACTATCTAATAGATTTAGAGGCAACTCCTTGATGGAGGATAGATCCCCGATTCCATCCAAACAATCTATTTATTGGAAGACAACTCTCATTTTTCAAGTTAACAGACGTACTGTTATGATTATAATAGACGTTTTGTCCTAAATTAAAGTATAATTTTATCTTTTATATTATTGAAAAATATAACAAAACATATATATATATATATATAATACAAATTTAAGGGTGTTACAACAATACTTATTTGAATACTACTTTGGTCATCCTTTCATTTTTTCCCGCCCACCATCGGTCATATATTGAGACTTTGAGTGCATCGTTTATAACCTTCTTCGAGAAACCATATGTAAAGTTGCTATTGTGTATTTTATCTCTTTCTTTTTAGTTTCTTCATCATTAACCGAGAGTGTGGTCTGATTTCTTCTTCTTCTTTGGTTGTTGTTGCTTGACCTTTTCTTCTTTTTGTCCTCGTTCTTCATCGTCAGACTACAATAGTTCATCTTTGTTATTGATTCGCATTATATTGTCATCTTCTTCCTTGACAGCGGAGTTGTTGTTGAACAATAGGACTTTGTACTGCGTCATTGTTTGTTTCTCATTTTCTAATTCCTCCGTCAGTTTCTTGATTTCCTCCTCTTTTTCAAGCAGCCCCTTAATGATTTTTTCCATCTCGTCATAGCCCTTTATCATCCGCTCCGCCGCACGAGTCATCTCTTCTTTCATTTGTTCTGTAGCTTGCGTTTCAGTAGCAAGCTTGGTGTTATTCATTTGATTTTCTTGTTGCATTTTAGAATTATTTCAATAAATCTTCGATGTAGACATTACAAAAACTGCAGCAGATTGCGACGGATTTCTTCCATTGCAAAACATATATTTTTCCATCGCAAAAGTACTAGTCACAAAACACCTATTTTTCTAAGGATCCGTCGAAAGATTGTCCTATTTACGACCAATTGACCTTTTTCATAGAAAATAAAAAAATCCCGTCGAAAAAGAGGGAGAGATATAATATCCAACGAATTCAAAAAAATATTCGTTAGATTTTTTGGATATCTTTGAGATGATTTGGTTGGCGTTAAAAATCTCATAAATATCTTAACCATTCCCGTAAATATCTCAACAATATGTCTATATAAACTGGTCACAAATCACGTTAATTTAACATTGAACCTGCGCATCCAAGTCGAAAGCAAAGACAGAGAAACAGATAAGTGTTTCATCTTCATCTTTGTTTTCATCTCGTAGGACAACCACCACTGTCGGGCCGGATTCCGACCATCCCCGTCGTCGACGACTTTTCCCACAACAGAGAGTATCATGGACAGCCGGATCTGGACGTGTGTATCCGACTATGATGGTTTTCGCACGGCGACGACTCACCATCAAGCACGGATCCTGCCACGGCCACTCCCGACCTTGTCAAAGTCTCCCCGTCAACCGACGACTCTAGCCAACTACCCTTGACGTCAAAGACGACACCCCGACGTCGCCTACACCCGTGTCGCCGCGGGCAAGATGGAATATGCGCATGCCGTTTCTCATCGGAGAAGTAGTACATCGTCCCTCTTCACCTCTCGTCCGGCCTCGTCAGCGATGCCCTAACCTTCATCGTCTTTTCTCGATGTAGGAAACATCAAGGACAGCCAAAATAGACCACCCTCGCTCGCCAACGACGACTATACGTGACGATGACTTCACCAAGCCTCGTCGGATAAAGGTCCGACCACCGACGACCCGGATTCAGCCATCATCAATGTTTTCCGGCCTGCTCCGCCCCGCCTGAAGTTCCACAAGCTGGCCCTATTTTGGTACAGTGAGAAAGAGAAAAAAAAAGGAGGATTTATCCCCGTGGACACACATTAGGATACACTTGTGTGACAAAATATATATTACTTTTAACACTTAAATATGTTACCAGGGTATTGATATTATTAATTTTTATTGTAGGTACGAACAGTAAGAAGAAGCAGGATTAAACTTGGATTTATATGAGGGATTTTCAGATTTTTATAAATTTGAAAAGGTAACACACATCATTGCCTAAATTAAAATTTTATATGTACGTGACTTGATTTGTGTGACTGTTTGATCATACACTTGTATATTAAATAAAAGAATAAAATCTTGATATTCTTAACTGTCTTGAATGTTAATTTATATGCTTAAAAGGATAACGATGTAACCTGTAGAATATTATAGATTATAATAAAGATTCTTGAAGATTGAATATTATATTTGTAACGAACTAATAATCCTAAAAAACATACCTGATCCTAATGATTTATGAGGAATTATTTCGAGTTAACCTCAAATATAACTAAATATGATGTTATATGAAATTATGAAACACCGTGATAGTCACCTGATATACATGGGTTAATATGATTAATTTTATGCTACATAAAAATCCACTTAACAATGTTTCAGTGTTGAAAATCAAGATTTGACATGCAGCTTCAATTTTCTCTTCTCAGGATTTCTTTTAATTTTGAGACCCAAATCTTTGAAGGATCCAGATCTTAATAACGAACTTCTTTATCATATTGTCTTTCAACTTCTGACAAGATCAAACTGTCTTTGACAAATGCTCTTTGTGAGTTGAATATGACATAAGGTAGGAGAAAACGAAGTCGATTAGCCATAGCTTTCGATATGAGTTTATAGATAATATTGCATAAGTTAATCGGTCTGAATTGCGTACCTGTCATTGGAAATCGCTCCTTCGGGCAAGGGAGATATAGGTGTGGTTAATAGTTTTCCAATCTCCTTTCCCTTTCAGACAACGTGGTGATGAGAATATGTGTAAGAAAACAGTAACCTCATTAAGGGTACAATTCAAATGAAGCCACAAAAAATATTTACTTCGAAGAAAGCAACATGGCGGTTTGATGGAGACGGATGGAGGCTATCCGATATCTCCATGTATGAGACGAAGATGATTCTTCGGATAGAGATAATTGATAAGGGATTATTTTAAAAATAAGATGGAAAATCCTAATGCATTGTTTAAAAATAAAAGGCAAAAGTTGATGAGGAACCTATCACTCTTGAAAAGGTGAAAGTTTGAGAATAATTGAGAAATATAAAGAGAATTATCGATTATGTGAGAAAAAAACAGAAGGGATCTTCAATACTAAAACAAAAGGTGCAAGCTTTTTTTTTTTTAACTTTTATTTTATTCGTTTCAGAAATAATAATAAATATCAAATATTTTTGTTTTATCTGATAATGAACGAAAACAGAAAATTATAACAACAACGATACTCAAATAGACCATAAGTGAATACCATAATAAAAAGCCATATTCAAAAATCAAAATCATGAATAAAACAACTGATTTTATTGCTTAAAAGAAAAGATTTTTTTGGAAGGATTATGTAACCATGATTTCATGAAATAAATTTTTTTATAAATTTTTTTCATGATAGAAAGTCAATCAAATTAAATGATTTTAAATCCATCTTAATAATCAGATTTATAAAATCAATCAAGTTAATTTATTATATACCACCCACAAGATAAAAGAATGTCCCATAACTAATGGTACTCGGTTTTTTATTTTGGTTGACGTTCAAATGATAGGATTCAATTCATATCATCGGAGGTGTCACCAACCAGTTTTTGCCTTGAACTTTAGGTGCTCTTTCGTTTGTCATTTTCCAAGACGCAAGACTTTGAAAAGTCAAGTATTTCGTGTTGATTGGACATCCTCATTGTTATTTCCCACCAATGGAGTTTCACAATCCCAGTCGATTTCTGCCAATAGCAATAGAGATATATACATAGAAACTTACTCTTGTTCCACATTTCCCATTCAAGATCCCAAAAAAAACGAAAAGCAAAGCTTGTTGTTCCTGATCCACGATGCCCCGTCCTTTGTACGCGAACATCGGACTGCCGTCCAGCAGCTCCGGTCCATCGCAGAGAAACGATGCCAATGATACCGTCGTCGATGAAGCTCTTTCGAGAAATCTGGAGATGGCGTTGAATGAGGTGCAGCCGCTGCTGGAAGATGCCGAGCGGAAGCAGTTCACCAGCAACTCCGTCAGGAGTTGGCTCATCGAACTCAAGTGCTCAATCTATGATGCTGAGTCCACTCTCGATTTCATCCGTAACGTGGCGTTGTCCAACAAAGAAGCACCCGAGGAGGTACGTTACGATTCTTCTGCTCTTGATGAATTCAAGCAGCGTGTCCCTGATAAAGCCGCGAACATAATTGCAACCCTTTCGTCTCTGATTGATAAAAGCGGGCGCCTCGGGTTAGTTGCTGACACTGGCGGTGGTGGTGGTGTTCCTCCGGCTTCTCTTAGGACTAATCGGATCACGACCTCTTTTGTGGAGGAATCTGATGTTGTTGGAAGAATAAACGAGAAAGAGCAGATAATGGGGTGGGTGCTCTCTGAGGAGCCTCCAATTCCTGGAACAAAGATCGATGTGATTTCGATTGTTGGTATGGGTGGAGTTGGGAAAACCACCCTTGCTCAACTGGTCTATAATGATCCCAGGATTTCATTGGGGAACTATTTGCTTTCTTGGGTCTATGTTTCTGACACCTTCGATGCAGCTCGATTAACCAAGGAAATTCTTGCATCTATTACTAGAAAATCTTATGGTGATGACTGCAGTTGGGACGTATTGCAACGCGAGCTTCTTGAAGTTCTCAAGGGGAATAAATTTCTTATTGTGTTGGATGACGTTTGGGATTGGGATCCGAAAAGTATGCTAGTATAGGACCGATTCTTGAAACCATTCAATCGCGGAGCGCATGGTAGCAAGATGGTTGTCACTACCCGAGATGATCGTGTTGCTTCTGCCTTGCGATCTAGGCATCGCCTCCAATTGAATCAACTATCTGAAGAAGACGGGTGGTCATTTTTCTCACAATCTGTCTTTCCCACTGGTGAAGCCAACACACCCCCTCTGCTAGTAGCAATCGGCAGAGAGATAGTCAAGAAATGCAAAGGTTTGCCCTTAGCAATAAAGGCTACCGTTGGGATCCTCTGTGGACTCGGCGAGGATGCCATACAATGGAAAACGATTTTAGAGAGCGAACTCTGGAATGTTGACTATGTTCTTCCTGCTCTGGCTATTAGTTACTGTTATTTGCCACAACATCTTAAGCGATGTTTTTCTTATTGCTCTTTATTTCCTAAAGGCCATATGTTTCAATCACTTACAGAGCTTTGGATAGATGAAGGGTTCGAGCAGCTACAAAATGGTGTTGGGTGCATGCAAGCAAGAAGTAATGATTACTTTGACGAATTAGTATCAAGATCATTTTTTAACCGATCAACACAAGGGTCTGACCCTGACTATTCGATGCATGATCTTACTCATGATCTGGCTGTATTCGTTGGCGAAAAAATCTATAAGCTGTTTGAAACGGAGACACCAATCACTAGCAGGGCAAGCATTCGCCACGTCTCCTTCAAAAAGTTTTCAGAAGTTACATTCGATGGCAATGTAAATTTTGAAGACTTGTCAGAAGTTAGGTCCTTGACGATAGGGTCACTTGATCACTTAGATCGTTGCACACCTAAGGAAGAGCTTGGCGAAATACCTTGTCGGCTGCTTTTCTTGCGCGTCCTATGCCTGTATGGTCCCTGGATTCATGAGCTACCAGACACTGTTGGCGACTTGCGGCTCCTTCGACGTTTGGAAGTGCTAAATTCAAATATCAAAGAGTTGCCTGCATCTCTTTGCAATTTGTCCAACTTGAGATGCGTCGCCTGCAGTTTTTCTCATGGTCTTCGAGAATTGCCTGATAGGATAGGGAATCTTGTCTCTCTTTGATACTTGTATGTTTCCGCAACAGCGATTCAGGATTTGCCTGCTTCTTTGTGCTGCTTGTCCAACTTGGAACTACTTGACTGTAGGGGTTGCGATCATCTCCAAAGCTTGCCAAATGAGATGGGAAATCTTGTGTCTCTTCGAGATATGAATGTGTCTTATACAAAAATCAAGGAGTTGCCTGCATCTCTTTGCAATTTGTCCAACCTGAGATACCTCAACTGCAGTTCTTGTGAAGGTCTTCAAGAATTGCCTGATAGGATAGGGAATCTTGTATCTCTTCGATACTTGCATGTTTTTAGAACAGAGATTCAGGATTTGCCTGCTTCTTTGTGCTGCTTGTCCAACTTGGAACTGCTTGACTGTAAGAGTTGCGGTCATCTCCGAAGCTTGCCAAATGAGATGGGAAATCTTTTGTGTCTTCGTGATATGAATGTGTCTTTTACAAAAATAAAGGAGTTGCCTGCATCATTGTGCCTCTTGCCCAACTTGGAATCGCTAGATTGCTGCAGTTGTGATCGTCTGCGACAGTTGCCCGATGCAATTGGAGATATTGTCTCTCTTCGATACTTGATTGTTTCTTCAACAGCGATTCAGGATTTGCCTGCTTCGTTGTACTGCTTGTTCAAGTTGGAACAACTTGACTGTTCGAGTTGCTATCACCTCCGGAGCTTGCCAAATGAGATGGGAAATCTTGTGTGCCTTCGATATATGAGTGTGTCTGATACAAGAATCAAGGAGTTGCCTGCATCATTGTGCCTCTTGCCCAACTTGGAAAAGCTAGATTGCTCCGGATGTGATCGTCTTCGACAGTTGCCCGAGGGAATTGGAGATATTGTCTCCCTTCAATTTTTGAATTTCATTGGAGCAAGTGTGAAGCAAAGGGAATTCCCTACTTCCCTGCGTGATGCCAACCGATGGGAAATATCCCGTGGGGAAGCTTGGAGAGTTAATCCATGATAGTAATTGGTGTTGATCGTCGAATTTTTGTGATTTTGCCTGAGTTAGTTACTAACCGCATTTCAGGATTCAGGGTCGGAGATGTTGACCGCGGCGCTGTTGTGGTACAACTGTGGGAAAGGCTTGGGTTTTGGGAAAAGCATGTTTCATGTTTTGTCGTATCTTTCTGTTTATGTAATGTATCTACTCTCTATGGTGTATTTCTATGGCTTTTATATGCGTGTTCCATCATGTATCTACCTATTGTAGTGTTATCATCTTCTTTCATAAATAGATTAGTGAAGTTGTTTTGGTGAATCAAAGATAAATTAAAAAAAACATGATGTAGGGTGTACATTCTCCGATTGAGTTTATACTTATCCATAATCATATTGTAAATTTAATAAGTATAAATAAAGATACGTTATCAAGGATCCATATGTTTATATTATTTAATTATCTTAAATAAGATATATATTTTACATATTTTAAAAATATCTTAATGTTAAAGTCCACCGTCAACCACATCGTCCACCATCAGTCACTGTTCATCTATTTCTCTCCCTCATTTTTTTTTTGTGTTTTTTCATATGTGCATAAACTTCATAATGTCTATAAATGAATGCAAATCTTCCTCGTAACAACATCACAACAATAAAAAACAACAAGCTTAAGTAGCTAAAAGTGCAAGTTACTTCTTGTTCTAAAGTTCGTAGAGTGTATCCAAATAAAAATATGATGTAATTAGTGAGTTCTAAATATATTTAGAATGCGATTGTTTTTATAAATGTACGAGTTTATAATAATCTATTTTTATTAGAATTTCAATTTCACGACATACTTTGGTTTTGGCAATCCAATTTTCCAATAAGTGATATCAAAGGCATGTCGGAGGAGTACAGTTTGTGAAATATTGTTTTACTAGACTCGATAAATAAATTTTATTGATCGGTTAAAAATAAAATTAGTAGTAGAAAAATTTTGATTATTTCAATTTGGAATTCTAAAATATAACAACTTTTGTAAAAAATATTTTTTTAAGGAATCACCAGACAGAAGTTAACAAAATCGATTAATAATGTCGAGAAATTAAATAGCAACAATTATAGCAATTAGAGCATCAGAATAAAGTTTTACTTCCTCGATCAAAATCTCTCAAAGATTATTGACAAACCTCATGCAACACCACCAAAAGAGCCGGAGGATGATCTTCAGAAATGAAAGGTCAAAGTTGCTAAGACGATATTCGCTCTCATCCTTTATGTAGAAGAGCTTTTATAGAGAGTCAAGGACGTTAAAATGCCTAGTGAAGCGTGGAAAACATCAGCCACCTTGTTTGCCAAAACAAACGATGTCCGACTTAAACAGCCGGAGAATAAGCTTATGTCAGTTTTACAACGAGACTTGACGATAAACTAGTATTTCACTAAAGTGATACCTTTATGTTAAGAGATTACTAAATTGGATCTAGAGAATCCAACTAGTGATCCTCGTACGATGAGGATCATTATTCATGGGTTAAGACTAGAAATCAATGGTCTTGTTACGACAACCCCTGGATGGGTAACTCAGTTGTCATTGCCAATAACTCGAAGTTGCCAATAGCTTATGTTGGCAAGACGATGATAGTCCCTCGATATAGTGACAAAGAGTTACTTTTAGATAATGTCTTTCAGGTACCTGGTATGACGATGAACTTGTTTTCAGTTTCACAACTGACAACAAGTGGACACCATATGGTGTACGGACCTACCGAAATCAAAGCCTACCATAGTAACGACAGGAGTATGCCTGTCATGGAAGAAAGAAGGCTGGAGTCTGTGTAACGTCCCAAGATTTTTTGTCCAATACTTGTCAAACATGTGCGTTACCATCGCTCCAAAGTCCACTCGAAGCAAAACGATAAGATTTTAAGAGATTTAAGTATCAGAAACATATGAAAATAGCAAAAAATATCCAACTTACATTATCTTAAATTACATAAAAATTAAATGTCCAGAAATATAAGAAAATGTTACAGCAAGTCGAATTTAATCAATATCGCTATGAAACGACTCATTCCACGAACCTTTATTACCTGAAACAAATACGTAACCATGAGCTCGAATGTCCGGTAACACAGGATACATGTGCATTTCAGAAATTCGATATGCTTATTATATCATGCATTTCTCATGCATAAACAAGATGTAATGTAAATAATACCAAGCAATTATATGCAAAACATGAATATATAAATATGTACAGAATAATAATTCAAGTTAATCAGATTAATCCTTATTTTATTATCTTTATCTTTTATTAAAGCTTTCAAGGCTCTTCATATATTTCATGTCATGTCGTGTTCATTTTTCGTGACTTTTACAAGTTCATGACATGAGAGAAGTTATCACATGAGTTTAATGTAGTTATCCAGTATGGTCATACTAGAAACAATTTAAAAAATTTTTATGGTCTCTGTAGTCGATCCAGTACAGTTAATTTTAATCAATCACGATCATCACTTGATGTCGTTGCGTATACGCGAAATGGCTAATTACACATGTCCTAGTTAGTCATGCAACCGTAACCCTAACAGTCATTTACAGGAATTGTTGCATATTCAGGATTTCAGGATTCTCAGACATATAACATGAAATTAATCATATTAACTCCATGATTAGCAGATGACTATCATGATGTTCGTAATTCAGGATTTCATGTAATATAAAATTAATCATATTAAACCATGTATAACAGTTGATTAACATGATGTTCGTAATTCAAAATTTCGGGTAAATCCTTCATCTCCATTTCAATTTATCATGTGGGATGCCAATAAAAGATAGCCATTGATTTTACCTATATATTCTCTTCCGTGGTTAAGTTGTCTACTATTAAAGAAGTGCTGAGTTTGGCTACTGTTAAAGATCTCCATTTAGAGTAGTTAGATGTGAAAATTGATTTCCTACATGGTGATTTGAAGTAGGATTTGTATATGCGTCAATCATAGGGTTATGTAAAGGCTCATAAAGAATATCTTGTGTGCAAGTTGAAGAAAAGTTTCTACTATTTGAATTAGGCACACCATGACAGTGGTATAGAAAATTTGACAGTTTCATGATTGGAACGGGCTACAAGTGCTGCCACATAGATCACTGTTGCCATTTCAAACACTTCAAGAAATCTTTCATCATTGGGTGAAACGGTAAAAGATGACTACACTATCAACTACCGGCGCTGAGTACATGGCGTTGGTTGAGGCATGCAAAGACCTGATTTGATTGAAAGGGTTGTTGGCAGAAATTGATCACAAGAATATTGAGTACAAGCTTCATTGTGATAGTTAGAGTGTCATTCACTTGATAAAGAATTCTGTTTACCATTCGCACACAAAACACATTGACGTGCGGTACCATTGGTGAAGGTTCAAATTAAAGACAATCTGATAGATATGTTGATCAAATCAATTACCATAAAGAAATCGAGGTTCTGTTCATCTTTTTCTGGACTTGTTATGTGAGTGTAACAGGTGTCACCGACGATAGTTCATGTGTTGAGGATGATGAAGGTGGATCTGACTCAACCGGAAGATTTGTTGAGAGTGTGATCCAGATCTCGAGGTCCAACAGGTCATGGGCAAGACATTTCTGAGTCGTGGCGCGACATTGCCTCGCGGGCACGATGTGTTGCTAGTCTCTACAGACACTGGATAATAGGATATGTCGGCAATAGATAATGGGTTCCCAGCAAACATAGCGGAGGCGATGAGAAAATTTCCAGTAAGATTAACTCAGGGTGATGATTGATGGGCTTGATTCTTTGAACGGAAAGGCAGCTTCATAGTTAAAAGCCCCTGTAAAGCAACATATAGGTTTCGCTTCATGGGCGATCATACATCAGACCCGATGACGACTAAATTACGGAAAATGTGAAATTTGGATCTACCTCCGAGGTTGAAAATGTTTATTTGGTGAGATTGCAATGGATGACTTTCTACTCGGACTAACCTGCTACGTTAAGGGATGGAAATGGCCACTAACTGTCCTATGGGAAGGCTCAAGGGTAACGTGGTTGCGGCAAGGAGAGTTGATGGGGTCATTATCTGTTCGGGTATGGTTGCTCGTGATAGTGAAGGCAACATGAAGCTAAAAAGGAGGCCAAAATATATGTTCAATTGCTGGATCCGGTAATTGGAGAAGCTTTGGCAATCAAAATGGGCCTCCAATTATCAAAGTCAAGCGGGCATCTATACAATAATCTTGGAATCGGACTGCAAAGAGTTAGTTGATATGCTTTGAAATGGTTTAGGGGACTTATTTATGCAAGGGAAAATAATTGAAGACTGTTTAACGTACGGTCTTAGGTATGTCGAGAAGCGATTTGTCCAGCCCACGAGATGGCAGTCTTGCACTTCTAAATGTCACAGATAAGGAGTTTGGGCTCCTTGGCTCTCAATGTATGTGATGAACTTGATAAAAAATAATACAGTTCATTATAAAATACGATATAGTTTATCAGAAGTAAGGATACAGTCCAATAATAGCTTCTTGATTTTTGTCATAGTACGAACGACGCATCCATATATATATATATCATAGTATATATATTGGTATATTGATAATGATAATAACGCAAGAGATCAATGAACTGAGGAGAGAAAGGATTTGAGTGCGGCATATACACGATCTTAGCATTTTTGTAGTGCAAGAGGTTAAGGGATATCTATATTATATAATAAATAAATAAAGACGAGTCTATCTTTCTGAGATCTTTTAATATTGACTGATTTTCAATCAATAATTTTGATTAAATATAAATAAATTATAAAAAAAAATATAATTGATAGTAAAAATAAAAATAAAAAACTTATTCAATAAAATTTATTGGTCAAACTTTTTATTGAATTTTAAGAGGCAGAGATTTAGTTGAACTATCTATCAAATTTATAAACAATATAAACTATCAATTTTATCAGTTAATGAAAATATAAAAAGGTAATAATACTTTTTTTATAATATCTTTGACAAATAAGATAATTTATATATAAATCTAAGTTAAATTTAAAAGTTATATCATAGTTCTTTATTCTATCATATGATTTGTTTTTTTCGTGTGTTTCTACACGGGTGGATGGACTAGTGGTTTCTATCTTCTTGGTTTGGTGGAGGTCAATTTATTGACCAAACGAATTGTTGATGACAAAAACAGATTTTTATTGAGTCTTTTTTTTTCTTGGATAACAATAAAGATAATCCTAGAGAATATTATGCTCATATAAATTGCCTAAATGGTTTTATTTCGCATGCTTTCGGTGTTCCAAGGTCAATTCAACAACGTAGTCGGAGATAGTAGGGAAGTTTGTATTCAATTACAAATATTTGTCCTTACCTTCACAACTTTTCAACATATGATAAAATACTCCACAAACAACTGTATAATGTGTCGTTCACACTCTATTCAACAATTTTCTTCCAAACGTTCTACAAAGTCAGTATCCTCTCCATTTGGCTACATATGGACTCGGGTTATTGTGTTCGGAGGTGTTAAAGAATAAAAAATGATTTCTCTTTTTCAAAAAAAAAAAAAAAAAGGAAAACAAAGAAATGTTTTCTAACATCAAATAGCAAACCCTGTCATTAAAATGACACAAAAGGGTTATTGTGTTCAAAGATGTAAAAAAATAAAAAAAAAATGATTTTTGTTTCAAAAAGAGAAAAAAGAAAAGAAAAAAAAAATAAATGATTTCTAACATCGAATAGCAAACTTTGTCATTAAAATAACAGAAAATCCACAAATAATGATACATCAATAATAATGACAACTAAAATAATCTATTGTTGATGATCCAACTCGTTATAATCATAACCCTTAATTTGTTAGCTTGTGTTATATTTATGATCAATGCAAAAATATTTAAATAATAAAATGATAGATCATAATCCTTGTTAATTTACATATTATATATATGGTCGATGCAAAATTTCTTAAATCATAATAAATTGCATTTGGTGTCATGTCTCAGTGAATTTTGGACCATTCAAAATTCATTTATTTTAAGAAAACATACAAAAATCATCGGCCACTGAGCAAAAACTCATTATCAGAAAATCTCACTAAACGACCAAAATTATTCACAGCACTAAAAAGATCAAATGGCAATCACTTGCGTGAGAGCCACCACCTCTCCTACCATTCTATTCACGCAAAGATCATCGCCACCAAATCACAAGATTCTTTTTTTGTTCTTCACCATTACTAATTTTCCTTGTGGGTTTTCGTAGCTTCTAGCTTACAACAATTGGGTCTCTTTTGAATCTCCCAATTTTGGCTGGGTACCAATTTCCATCATGGATTGACCCTCCAAAAACCCTAATTTCATCCATTGAAAATTTGAGAGCCCATTTTGCTTTTGATTTTTTCTGTGGATCTCATAGCATCATATTTTTCATCTTTGAGACTATTTGGAAGCAAATTTGTTTATATATTTTTCATTGTTGAATTGCAAAAGCTTTGCATTTGAGAAAGCCCTTTGCTTGAGATTATACAGGTTATCATTGACTTCGGTGCTTTGTGTGATTAAAGGATAGAAAAATGACTATTGGCAATATGGCCCCAAAGGGAGAGAGGAAGAGCAGAAAAACGAAGCAAACCCCTGATGAGAATTCCCCATTATTGCCCATGAAGCATGATGAGGATGGTGATTTTCATGAATTCAACGGGGCTTCGTTTTCCGGGGCTGTTTTCAATCTCTCGACGACGATTGTAGGTGCGGGGATCATGGCCTTACCGGCTACTGTGAAGGTCTTGGGCCTTGGTCTTGGGATCGTCGTGATTGTGTTCATGGCGTTCCTAACAGAACGGTCGATTGATATGTTGATCAAGTTTAGCAGGGCAGGGAAATCTATGTCCTATGGTGGTGTGATGGGAGATACGTTTGGTAAAGTTGGAAGAGTGTTGTTACAGATATGCGTGTTCATCAATAATGTCGGTGTTCTCATTGTGTACATGATCATCATAGGTATAAACAGAATGCATGTTCATGATGTCTGGTGTCCTAATGGTTTCGTGTATTTGATGGGTTTAGGCTTTGTTTATTAAGGTGATGTGCTTGCGGGAACATTTTCGGATGGGAACTACCATGAGGGTGTCTTGGAGAGTTGGTTCGGTCAACAATGGTGGAATGGACGGACCTTTGTTCTTCTTTTTACCACTCTCTGTATCTTTGCACCGTTGGCTTGCTTGAAGCGTATAGGTAATTCTGCTGCCTATGAATTCCACAATGTATATTGCCAACAACAGATGTCCAAAATCTAAGAGGTTTATACACTTAAAAGCATATTAAATTTGCATGCCACAAAAGCATATTAAATTTTTCCGAGAACCTGTATATAGGTTACTTCTCCTTAAATTTTATATGTTTCAGAACTTCTTACAAATGAGGATCACTGCACCAATGCTGTAACTTTGCCTTTAGTAAAGAAACTAATAGCGTGTGCACCTCCTTTGATGATACTTTCCCTACATCAACATGATCGAACTACTGTTGAAGCTTTGAGTTTCGGACTCGGTTATTAATATTTTCTCGAGTGTTCTCTCCGATGACCATGACCTTTGTCTTTCATTTGCTTTTGTTGCTGCAGATTCTTTGAAGTTCACCTCGGCATTGTCAGTTGCCCTCGCAGTTGTTTTTCTTGTTATCATGGCGGTGATTGCATTTGCAAAGATAATCACAGGAACTGTTGCGATGCCCAGATGGCTTCCCGATATCCCTGATTTGGCTTCCTTCTGGAAACTCTTCACTGTTGTTCCTGTTCTCGTCACAGCATACATCTGCCACTATAACGGTATTTAGACTTCTCCTTCATGTTTTCTAGCTACCATATGGCTCTTGGTATTTGTTAGAAAACCTTGGAACTGGAGCAGCCTGTAGCGAAATTTTGTTTTTGAGACTTAATAGAGATGGTATTTATCTCTACAGGGTGAAGATACACATACAAGATTCTCCACTAGACTTCGTTTTACATTGGAGCGTTTGGCATTGCGTTTGATTATTAAATTTTTATTAATTGGTGATTTGACTGTGACACTTGAGGGCTTGATTTTTGCAGTTCACTCAATCAATAATGAACTCGAGGACTCTACAAAGATACATGCAGTTGTTCGCACATCACTTACCCTGTGTTCGACTGTTTATGTAATGACGAGCTTCTTTGGGTTCCTTCTCTTTGGTGACGGAACCCTCGATGATGTCCTTGCAAACTTTGACCAGGACCTTGGTATTGCTTATGGTTCTCTGCTCAATGATGCTATTCGTGTCAGTTATGCTGCTCACCTCATGCTTGTTTTCCCGGTCGTCTTCTACCCGTTGAGGCTGAACTTGGACGGCCTACTTTTTCCCACAGCAAGGCCTATAGCTTCAGATAATAAGAGATTTGCTTTGATCACTACTTGCCTCATCAGTGTTATTTTTCTCGGAGCCAATTTCATCCCCAGCATTTGGGACGCGTTCCAGTTCACCGGTGCTACAGCTTCAGTTTGTGTTGGGTTCATCTTTCCAGCGTCTATTGTCTTGAGGTCAGTTGTCTTTCTGAAACTCCCGTGGCTCATGATGTATATATGGATGCACCTATTTTTATCAACCATGTTGTGATCATATTTTCAGAGCTCAAATTTTCTTAGATATCAAATATTTAACAATAAAATCTGTGTTGCTTTCAGGGACCGATATGGAATAGCAATGAGGAAAGAAAAGTACCTAGCTATATTGATGATCGTGCTCGCTGTTGTATCCAACCTGGTTGCTATTTACAGCGATGCATACGATCTATTCAAGAAGACTCCTGCAGCCCCTGAATGAGGTTCGATACTTTTCCCGCTGGACTAGAATCGGGCATTGGGTAAATGGCGGCTGATACAGAGTTCTCCTCAATAAATTGAATAAATGAAGCCCTGCTTATTCTCTATAGCTGCTTTCAAAGATATCTTAGGAACTTCCGTGGTATATATGTGACGTGTGTATATATATATATATGTCAAAAGTGTACAACACAGCACCTTTTATTGTGATTCTGTGATGAGGTTGTGTAACTTGTGTCCTCGTATGGTTTGGCCTGTGTGCAATAGATAACCGATTTTTATGAGATTATCAATGAGATTCCACCCTTGAAGATTATGACTTCGATCCTGGTTAGATTCTTTGGTGTTCGAATTTTTGCTAAATTCTATTTTCTTAACTTGTTCAATTTATCATCACGAACTATGAGAGAAAATCATTGCTTTGGAGCTTCAAGTTTTGGGCATACCCTCTCATGATCAAAATGCTTTTGTGTAGATGTTCTATTGATGGACGTGAACTATTTGAGCCTACATCAATGATGGTAAGCATTCCGAGAAAATTTCACTTAATCGTTAAGCCCATTCCTTTCACTTTTTAACCACAACGGTATATGAGATAGAAAAGCAACCCTAGAAGTGATTGTTGTCAGTATTTTTCCCACGTTTATTTCTACCAAAAACTTGCAGAAATGTGGACCGTAATGCTGATGTCAACCGAACATATGCATGTTCGTGTTTGAATAGTGGTTGGAAGTTAACGTCCAGTTAAGGGCACCTCAAAACACATGAACATGGCAAATGCAAAGACTTCATATCATACCCAATTCAATTCCCATTTTGCTATACACTCTTCAACCTTTCTTGGCCAAACCAAACCCCCCTTTAGCTTCTTGAATATGATCACATAGGTTAGATGACTATTTGCTCACTTCATGTTTTCATGTCCCATGTATTGGGCACTTCATGATTTTTTTATCTGTTGGAAAATTTTTGCGGTATGTTTCGCTTATGTTGATATATGACATGACTGTGGAGGACTTTGTGAGTAGGAGCATACAAATGGGAAGCAAAGCGGCACCTTTGCTAGAGAGTAGAGATGATGAGCAAGTTAGTATTCATAGGAATAAGAGAGCTTCTTTTGCTGGTTCTGTATTCAACTTGTCCTGCACAAATTGTTGGCGCCGGGATCATGAGCCTACCTGCGGCTCTTAAAGTATTAGGCGTTGTACCGGGCGTTGTAGTGATCATTGTTGCAGGGGTTCTGACGGAGTGGTCTATCGATCTGTTGATTCGGTTCAATGATGAAGGGTCTGTGTTTTCGTATGGGGATGCGATGGAGAGTGCGTTTGGTAGAGTTGGGAAGATTTTGCTGCAGATCAGTGTTATTGTTTAACAATGTTGGCACGATGATCATTTACTCGATTATAATCCGTGTAATGTTTCTCCATTGTTTATGCGAATTTTGCCTTTTGGTTTCCTGTATCTGAAATGATGCTTGTGTTTTGACAGAAATGTGCTCTCACGCTCAACTTTTTCAAGTGGGACTCATCGCTCAGGCGTTTTAGAAGGGTGGTTTGGGGAACATTGGTGGACTGGAAGATCGTTCGTCTTGATTGTCATTGCCTTTGCCGTCATCGTTCCATCAACGTTGTTGAAACAAATCGGTTAGTACTTATTAGCATAGCGGCATTTGTGTCCTTACTTCACGTAGGATTTTACTCAATATCGGTATGCATCCAAATGATAAAGATTGTGGTTCCTACAATTCGAAAAGAAAAAAATATTCATGCCAATCAGAATTGATAATGCCGGTGTTGCAATGTCCGCAGATTCATTGAAATACGCATCTGCAGTATCGGTTGCCTTGGCGCTTGTTTTCATAATCATCCTCATAGGCGTCACGGTTTATAAGCTGATAAACTGAACCATCGAGCAGCCTGAGTGGTTTCCTAGTATCAAGAGTGTGCCCGTCTTCTTGGACTTGTTCACTGCTGTACCCGTGCTCGTATCAGCATACCTTTGTCACTACAACGGTTCGTTTCTGATCATTACTTCATGATAGGAATGAATAATAGATTGTTTACCATAGCATTTGGCATAAGATTGTTTTGTCAGCGAAAACTATTTTCCCAATACTTGCTCATCAGAATATCTCGAAATTTTGCAGTTCACACAATAAAAAATGAGCTAGCAAAGCCTTCAGAGATGCACGCAGTAGTGAAAACCTCGCTTGCTTTTTGTGGGACGGTTTATGCCATTACAGGTCTATTCGGGTTCCTCTTATTTGGTACCTCCACTGCCTCCAACGTGCTGTCCAACTTTGATACAAACCTAGGCATACCATACAGCTCTTTGTTCAAAGACATTGTTCGTGTCAGCTACACAGGACATATCGTTCTTGTATTCCCGCTCATTTTCCATCCGCTGAGGCTGAACTTCGACAGCATCGTGTTCCCATCAGCTGTTCCTCTGGCGTCAGATAACTTGCGGTTTGTCTCGATCACATTGGGTCTGATTGGCGTGATTCTGTTGGGAGCCATATTGGTTCCAAGCATATGGGTGGCTTTTGAGTTCACTGGGGCTACAGCCGGAGTGCTCCTGCTGTTCATATTTCCGGCATCTATTGCTCTCAAGTAAGTGAGGTTACCACTGTCTGCTCTTATCACAGCCGGCTCCTGCTATAGCGAGATTTTATAACAGTTTTTTTTTTTACATACTTTCGCTTGAATTTCTTTTGATTTCTCGCAGAGATCGATATGGCATTGCAACAAAAAGGGACAAGATTGTATCAGTTTCATTGATCATCATAGCCGTATTTTCAAATTTGGTGGCCATATACAGCAATGCTAGTTCCCTTCTCTGATCGATATTGCCCTCTTGATCAAGGGAGTGACCAAATATTAATGTCGGTACACTCCATTGGATACGATTACCCATAGAGATCAATGATCAGCATTGTTTTTTAGTCTCCACACATTGATTGTAAAGTTAGTACCATTGTATTTGGTCGCTACCCCTGTCATGATGTTTGCTAACGACAACAAAGAAAACAGGTTGAGGGAACTGAAGGCATTTGCTAGAAACGGATTCGCAATCGTCCCGGAGCGGATTCTTTATTCCATATGAATTGTTTGTTCCATCAACCCTTATTCCAACAACAAACCAAACATGACATAAAAGAAATATTAAAGACAAAATTTTGTTATCACCCAAAACATATAAAAAATATAAAAAGTCAACGGTTATATAAGAAAAGTCTCCCAATGATTATACCAAAGTGAATTTTAATATTCCCGTCGTTAATAGTTTTTAATATTTTCATCGATAAAATTCGATTCCATCAAACGATGCAAAACCAAGCTAATATTAGCCTTCATTACATACTTAACACCCTAATGAGCAATTAGTCAATATATCATCATTCAATTAAACACAATAATTTCATTGAATGGACCAAACTTCGGAGATTAGGCAACCCAGTCCACACCCTCTGCATTATACAAAACCCCGCGTTTCCTTTTCCATCCAAGTCAAAACTACTCTTTACCCAGAATTTTCCCAATTCCTTCCTCGGTCAATTCAGTTCTCTCTTTGAAGAGCTCTTCGTTCTACTCAATCAAACACTAAAAAAACATAGCTTTGAACGAATATTCAAAACCCAAAATCTAGAAAAAGAAAGAGTAACTCATTTTCAAAGAAAATCATCAAGTGGGCAAAAAAAAAAAAAAAAAAAAGTCGTGGGAGTTTGCTCCACTTGTCAAAGGTATATGCTTTGATCATCGAACTTTGAGAAATGTGTTTTGGTTATTTTCTTGTTCTTGAATACAGTGTTGGTAATCTGTTGTTTTTGATGATTTTGGTTTGTGATTGTTTCTATTCTGGGATTTTGAGGGGAACCCATATCCTGGGTTGGTTTAATTGTTGGAATTATTGGGCTGTTGGTTTTGATTGAGGGGGTGTTTTGATTTTGGGGTTGATAGGGTTTTGGTTTATTGTTTGGGAATAAAAATGGAATGTTTGTAAATTACATGTTGCAAAAAGGGACTTGGTGTGCTTTCTTTGGGTTCATGTTATCAACTTATCATACAAAGGATATAGAAAATATATGGTTTGCTAGAAATTTTGTTGTGTGTTTGGGGGATATAGGGTGAAATCTCATCTTTTTCATTGGTTTGCATAGTTAGGTCAAGAGGAAGACAGTAGTTATCAGGACCTTTATGGGGTATGGAGAGTTTGATATACGGAAGGTTACTTGTAAGATAACTTCGTCAGTTTTTGTTGGAAATTGTTAGTGGGCATATTTCCCCTGATTCAAGCTCCGGACAGAGGTTATACTTGTCAGCTTAGTATCTTGTTGTTTTGGCATTGTGGAGAATTGACAAAATGATGCAACTAGTTTCGGAATGTTGGCCGCAGACATTAGAGCTCAATTATTTGATGTGGCTGGCATTGCATATACTGACAGTCTGAGGTCAATGGACAAATCTTTATATGCATCGTATTAAGCATACTATGACCTGGATAGTTGTGCGCAATGGCAATTGCCTTAAGTTATGGTGGGATGTGTCGAAGATGGGGATCGAGTTTCTATATTCGTGTGGTCGATACCCTTTTCCTAGTATTGTCTTTGAACACATAAATGTTTATTTCATAGCATGGATGAGACAGTTCTTTAGTATCTACGGAGCTCCTTTTTTTTTCTTTTATTTTTGTTGCCTAATGCAAATTAACTTGGTTTTTTAAATGGTCATTAAAATGACCTATTAAACACTACCCGTGTAAGATTTTATTGTTTACTATTCATATGTGTATATGTTGAGATTCATCCCTAGTGTCTGGTGTCACTCTGGGTGCGTCAAGCATAGAGAACTCCATTTTTCCATGGGATTAGAGATGAAAAGTAAAATTTGTATGTCGCCTTGCTTAATGTGGGTTTCCTTGTCATTTCAGGTCTTTGCACCCCGTTTCAGTTTGGTGTTGCAGAGGTAAAAGTCAGTTTGGTCCTTCTGTTTCATGTTTCTTGAGAATTCCGGGTGCCTTTTCTGTCGTAATGGCGTGCCTAGTAGACGGCTCATTGTTTTGCATTGAGTGATGGTGGGCAAATGGTTCCTTCTTTACTACAGCAGCAAGATAAGCGGGCTGATTTCAAGATGTTGTCACCGCCCGAGTGTTTAAGAACATCGAAGCATGGGCCATCAGGCTGACTTGGTTATCATATGCACGTTCGTTGGCGTGGCATTCGGTGTACTAATAGCTTCTCTAGTATTCTTCTGTGTTAGGTGGTACAAAAGTCATTCTCATGTTCAACGTGACATAGGAGAGAATAGCATATCACGTCTTCACTCCAATGGACAAGTTGCAAGCGGCTACTCTAGCAATTCATTTCCAAACTCCGCCATTGTTGATATACCGGAATCCTTTCCAAGTACCTCACCGCGCTCTAGGTGGATTCATCTTAACAAAGACAAGCCCGCTTCAGCATCCGGCTTGCCAAAATACCACTACAAGTATGTTTTCCTTTGTCCACCATGCTCGATCTTTGAACTTAAATTAAGCTTTAGTGTTCCAAAATGCTTATGTTTTCCTTTTTTTTTATATATATCTTTTTTCCATGCTCACTTGATTCTGATACATTTATTTCTAGTGTTCAACATTTGTTCTTTTGCAATATCATGGAATCCATAAGATTTGGTTCTTTCTGATATTCACATATAAATAGATGTTTATCAAAGTATTCAGCTATCTGCTTCGTTCAGATATTTTGATATATTATTCTTCACAAAGTTGATGCTAAGTGAAGCTCAAATATAACAAAGGATAAATGTTTTCAATGGTGTTAAAAACTTACAATTGATGTCTGCTTTTTTGTAAATTTCTGGTATGTTGAGGCACTCAACATAACTAAAAACATTTGCTACAAATAGCACAAGTAGGTCAAAATGTTATCAAAAGTAAAATATTAAAAATTAAGGTAAGCTAGCACGACGATGTTCGCCGATGACACATCGATATCTAAGCGACACATAACCTTTGATGACTAAGCCATGGAATTGAGACCTAAAGACCCATGTGTCAAGCAAAAAAATCATGATACGATGTATAATCCTGCCCATGTCAAGGGAACGACACCTAGACGACACATGACACATGTCGACACTCAACACCACATCATCGACGCCTATGGCAAGGCGTATGCATGTCATGTTGTAAGCCAGGAGACGACACTTATGCAACACGTGTCGATCACTTGTTAATGATATCTATGACTAAGCGTTCGCATGTCAAGCCGTAAGCGTGGGCTTGACACGTATGTGACACGTGTCGACTCCTCGTCACCGATGCCTGGGACAAGACACCTTACGAAAACTCTTTAAATAGGTCATGTTTAGGGTTAAAGAGAGAGACATCCAACACCTAAAGTAGTACTAAGAGAGAGGAAGAGGTAAAGATGTGGCCTAACCAAGCAAGCACGACGAGATCGATAAAAAGTGAAGTTTGACGAATAAGGGGGGCAATATTCACCACTTACCACAAGAACTACGCAAGCATTAATAAGGTAATTATATGGATGGTAAAAGCTTACTTTATGGTTCATATCCATGGTTTTATCAATGCTTTACACTTCATAAATTCTAAGGTTTTTGACATTATACACGTTTATGGATTTATCAATGCTTTTAAGTATCGTATGAAAGTACGGGCCTCCTTGCTTGAAAAATCCATTTTTTAATAATCATCGTTACGCTTTACCATTATCATTATCAAGAGTATTTCCCATGGTTTAAAGCAAGTATTTCTCACAAATCGTATTAGTTGTATGGGTGTTTGTTTTGAGAAATGATTCAAGTTCATGATTTTATTTACGTTTAAATTTCTGCAACTATATGTATGGTTAGGTTTTAAACGTAGCTTAAGTTATTCAATCAGCCCTAAACGATTCATGAAAATCAAGTTTTTATGTCAGAAAAACCATGCTATATGTTTCACTATGACATGTTTTTAAGCATCAACATATGTACTTATCAAATCAAGTTTGAACCAGAGCTTTTAATAAACGGTTTTGCGAGTTAAGTAAGCTAATGGAGTAAAATCCTGGTCAAATAATCAATTATGTATATTGGTGAGTCTATTATGATCCTCGGTGCACCGAACCAAGACATTAGAGTTGTTTTTATTTTGTCTTTAGCCATTTGAAGGGGTTTTGAGTGTTGTAAGATCATTTAAAGGTTCTTTTTATAGTTTCTTGCGTTTTCAAGTCATTAGAGTTGTTTTTATGTTGTTTTTAGCCTTTTGAAATGTTTTTGAAGTGTTTTTGAGTGTGTTAAGCTCATTTCATGGTTCTTTTTATAGTTTCTTGCATTTTTAAGTCATTAGAGTTATTTTTATGTTGTTTTTAGCCATTTGAAGGGGTTTTGAGTGTTTTAAGCTCATTTCAAGGTTCTTTTCATAGTTTCTTACATTTTCAAGTCATTAGAGTTGTTTTTATGTTGTCTTTAGCCATTTGAAGGGGTTTTGAGTGTTATAAGATCATTTAAAGGTTCTTTTTATAGTTTCTTGTGTTTTCAAGTCAAGTTATAAGAACTCGTATACATGTTTTTTTTTATGTTTTAGATGCTAAGCCTCTTTCTTCCTATGTGATTTGGTTATGAAAGTAAGCAAGCAAGTGTTTTAAGAATGTTTTGTGACATGCTTTTTCTACACTGTTTAAGTAACGCTTATATGTTTCAAGTAATGTAACCAAGTTTGGTCAAGCTTTTAAATATCACAACCAGGTTTGTTTATGTGTTTTTAAGTTCCGAATGTCTTTCATGTCACGAAGCTTTGCAATCAATTTGGAAAATAAGCAAATGAGAGTTCAAAACTCTTTTCAAGGATTTCCATGGTTTAATACTCTTTCCCAAATGCTTTTAACATGCTTCCGCTAAGCTTCCAAGATCAACGTGGTCATATCCGTTCATATGTACAAAGTTTTCAAATATCTTTCTTAATATGACACAATCATGTTTATAATCGGGATTTTACTCTTTTGTCTTACTTAACTCGTAAAACAGCTTATTAAAATCTCTTATTTAAACTTGACTTGATAAGCATATATGTTGATACTTAAAAACATGTCATAGTGAAACATAAAACATGGCTTTTGCAGACATAAAGACTTGGTTTTCATGAATTGTTTAGGGCAGGTTGAATTACTTAAGACACGTTTGAAAGTGAACCATACATAAAGTTAGAGAAATTTAAACGTGAATAAAATCATGACACCATTTCGTAAAACAACCGCCCATACAACTAAAAACACTTGTGAGAAGTTCTTGCTTTAAACCATGAGAAGAACTCTTGATGATGATAATGAAAAAGCGTAACGATGACTATTAAAACATGGATTTTTCAAGCAAGGAGGATCGTATTTCCATATGATACTTAAAGTGTTGATAAATCCATAAACGTATATAATGTCAAAAACCTTAAAATTTATGAAGTGTAAAACATTGATAAAACCATGGATATGAACCATAAAGTAAGCTTTTACCACCCATATAATTATCTTAATAATACTTGCGTAGTTCTTGTGGTAAGTGGTGAATCCTTCCCCCTGTGTGTCATACTTCACTTTTTAATCGATCTCGTCGTATTTGCTTAGGTTAGGCCATGTATTCACTTTTTCCTCTTCCTTAGTACTACTTTAGGTGTTGGTATGTCTCTCTCTTAACCCTAAAAGTAGCTTATTTATAAAATTTTCGTAAGGTGTCTTGTCACAGGTGTCAACAACGAGGAGTCGACACATGTCAAGCCCACGCTTACCGCTTGACATGCAAACGTTTAGTCAGAGGCATCGTTAATGAGTGATCGACGCGTGCTGCATAGGTGTCATCTCCTGGCTTACAGCTTGACATGCATACGCCTTGTCATATGTCGTCTAGGTGTCCTCCTTCCTCTCTCGTACTTCCATAGGCATACATTACTTAACTCACATGTCAAGGGAACGACTGTTAACCGAAGCTGAACTATAGTATTTTTCCTGCTCAGAGGATGCCTTTTCCTAGTTTGCTCATGAGCTTTTCCAGAACCTGCCTAGGTCGAGCGTTCTAACATGTTATAAGTCAGCTGCAAGTTTGATCAGAAGGGAGGGATTTGAAATTTGAATTTGTAGAGCCAGAGCTGAGTCTAACATCAAGGTTGACAACAGGGCTGATAGTGACTGAAATAGGACACACTACTTTTCTAAATGTAGATGTTGCTGGTTATTTTTCCATCTTCGTATTTTTAAACCAAGACCCGAGCTTTTCTATGACAAGTTGGTATTCTTGAGAAGTGGTCATCAAAATCAAGTTAACTTTGGTGATCGACAAATAAAAGCAATCTTGTTCATCTTTTCCATGGTCACATGTTTCTAATTTACTGAATTAAATACCCAAGGCATGTAGGATTTCCACACCCACCCGGTTTGAACAGTTAATGAGCTCTTTTATGCTTCTTCTTCCGTCAAAGTGTCATCCTTGAATGAATTGCCTAAGCCAATATTAGCTAGACATGGATATATCGTGTACATTTTGTAGTTTTTTATACCTACAGCTCACTCTCAAGTACCTGGCAAAGGCCTTGGCGCTTCTATGTTCTTTACACCTATTACCGCCTCAAATTGACCTGTTGTTTTGCTGCAGGGATATTCAGAAGGCTACACAGAACTTCACTACCATGTTGGGGCAAGGTTCATTTGGTCCGGTTTACAAGGCCAAAATGCCGACCGGGGAAGTGGTAGCAATTAAGGTGCTCGCTTCTGATTCAAAGCAGGGCGAGACAGAGTTTCAGACAGAGGTAGGCAATCTTGAATTTGAAATTAGATTGGAAATGAATTCAGTTATCATTCCACATAATGTACTTCGAACATGATCGAGCATCATGTGCTGCATGTCAAATAAGATATCTTTCTTGTTTTGGGCAGGTTTCTTTGCTCGGTAGATTACATCATCGTAATCTCGTGAATTTGGTGGGCTACTGTGTGGATAAAGGCCAGCACATGTTAATATATGAATATATGAGTAATGGGAGTTTGGAAAAGCTTTTGCATGGTATGTTTTGGCTATTGTGAGTCATTGTGCCATCAGGGACCTAATTGTTTTTCCCCAATGCTTGTTATTACAAAAATTTACAATTGGCGAAACATGCAATCATGGATCTCACTTGTTTATGAAGCCTGATGTTTGCTGTTGCAAATTAATATGAAGGCGAAGGAGAGGAAACCTTGAGTTGGAATGAAAGGCTTCAAATCGCACTTGATATCTCTCACGGGATTGAATACCTTCATGAAGGGGTATGTCTGCATATATTTGCCTTAATTTCCTTTTTGTATTCTTCTGAATATGATATCCGATGAAATGATTTCTTTTTCTTGTATCTGATGAAACAGGCAGTTCCTCCAGTGGTGCATCGAGATTTGAAGAGTGCTAATATATTGTTGGACGATTCAATGAGGGCAAAGGTAAGCAAATTTTAACTATAGACTAAATGCCTGTGCATAGGTATAGTTTTGCTTACCAGGCTTTTGGTCCAAATGACTGGATTAGGTTGCGGATTTTGGGCTGTCAAAGGAAGAGCATTTTGATGGTCGGAAATCTACCTTGAAGGGAACGTATGGCTACATGGATCCTTCTTATATATCTACAAGCAAATTTTCAGTGAAAAGCGACATATACAGCTTTGGAGTCATCATCTTTGAGCTCATCACAGCCATCCATGCTCATCAAAACTTGCTTGATTATGTCGATCTTGTGAGTTTTTCCTCCTTTTAGTGCTTTTCAAGAACACAACCTCTACCCAATCTAATCAAAGGTCAAGTTTATGAAAATCAGTTCGAGCATTATTACTTTGCATCTTAACACATTGCCTTATCCAAATGCCCTTTCGGCTTGAAGTGTGATCTGTCCCATCTTTACAATGTTTGGATTGAATGGCGTAGCATGATGCCTAGATTAAACTCGTGGCTTCTAGTCCTAACAGATATCATGTTGAGAAATTCACTCTATCAAAAGCTTATGGCTTATAATGATAGGCATATATGAATCTTTGTTTTTATTTCATCTTACTGATCTCAACTTGTAGAAATAACTGATCTGTATGGTACCATCATCCCTAACTTGTTTTGTTTTTTGAAAGGCTGGAATGGACCCAGACGGTGTTGACGAAATTCTTGATAAACGACTAGTAGGAAAATGCAACCCAGCAGAAGTACGAGAGTTGGCAAAAATCGCCCATAAATGCCTCCACAAGACACCGAGAAAGCGTCCTGCCATTGGAGAAGTTTCACATGCTATAGCAAAAATAACACAAAGACGACTAGCTAAAGAGGACACGATGTCATTTGCCGCGGTTGATATGTCCCAAGTCGTAAGCAGGATCGAGCATCAACAAGTTGAGTTGAATAAAATGGTGAGCAGGAATTATGATCAACAGTAGCAGTTTTCCGGTTTGCCCAGTGCCGAGGAATTGCTCAGTTTTTGCTTGGGCATGATTTCTGATGTAAAGGTGGCTACCATATCTACTGATGATAGCAGTGTTGGGAGTATATATAACAGATTTGGACTTGCAGAATTCTGTAAATTTTTGGTTAGTAATTGATTATAGAGAAAGGACAAATGTTCGTTGTCACTTCAGTGATGACCTAGTTAGTTTGTTGGCGGCTCGCTCTCCCTTCGGTTATTGAGAAGTTCAAATATATTGAGTGCATGTATTGTCTTCCCAATAAACTTTCAGTTCACTGCTTTGAGGTGACAATTTGAATGATCCTCCAGATTGGCGTGTTATTTGAGCGTGCTAAGGTTTATTTGCTGCCTAGTTTATCAATAATGCCATCTCTTTCAAACGTGTGATTTCGACCTCTCCAAGAAATTTGAGAGCAATACGAGACAAAGCAGGAAGCTGGTGAGAAACAATATAGAAAGTGCTAACCAAAGTATTTCTTGGTAAACAAGTGGCTTAATATGCTCAATATTTCTTTGATAATCTAAGCCAGCAACTCATTGTCTTGGACGCCAAGTAGCCTGGTCTATATAATCGTCGGATGCTTCGTCATTCGATTCAAGCTCTAATCGACTATCCAAACAAATATTTGCTCCATTGAGTTGCAAAAATGGGCGAGGGAACGAAAGCGAGCTGGTGCATGATGGTCAGTAGGCTGTTCTCCACATGTTTTGGTGCTCCCTCATCGACATACGAGACATTTGAAGTCTCGAGCCCTGGTATGTCAACTTCCAAGCCACAGGCTTTGATGGTGGCTGCATCAAAGCATTTCTCGGCCGCCCATAAGGTGCGGTTTGGCTCATAGAAGACCGCTGCTTTCTTGGTCCATGACCATGTCTGGTGCGCTTGATAGTCTCGATGCGCATGAGCTAGGGTGCTACTTGGAGGAAGTGAGCTAGGAACCGTGCATGTAAGAAGCTAATTCTGCTTGCAGTGTTGACCTGCATCAGAATAACGAGATACCAAAATGTGATCTTATAGTTCTATACATGAACTGCTTGTGCTTGTAATCTATATTTTTTTCATCCCATTCAAATTGTAATATTTTTTTTGGATCGTTTAATTCAAATTATAATATTTTCTTATTTATCAATTTTTTTCATATAAAAATATCAAACTATCCTTATTTTATATCACATCAACTCATCCATCATTCTTTTTCTTTCTTTTTTCATCACTAATTTATCTTATACATATAAATTATCGTGTTGTATCAAATCGTTACAGTTTGAATGAGACGAAATGAGTATATTAGATAAAGGCCAGTATCACATACTCGTCGGTTGTCACACACAAAAATGTTTCTGATGAATTCTATGACGCATATTGTCTTTGAGAATTTTTTTATAGATTTTGACAATATCGTTTCTTTATGTTATGCATTTTTATTAAAATCAAATCCAAAATATCTTTTTCATTAAAAAAACATAAAATTTCCTTTAAAGAATCACACGATCCGCGTGCTCTATAGCAACACATGATCAGACAACTTGCCCGCCCACGGAAATTCCCTGATCCCGCCGCTCTTCTCCTTTTCCTTTTTTCCCTCGACAAACAAGTGAATAACGCCACCAACAAAAACAATTTTTCTAACCAGAAAAGAAGATCTGTTCCCATTTTCATAATTTTTACCATTTCCAAATCGCCGGAAAATCCTAGGGTTTCCTCCTCCGCCGCCGGCTCCCGCCGGAGATTCCCTCGCCGGCGCCGGAGTTCAAATCCGCCGCTGCTCGAGTCTCAAAATGGTGAGGATAGGGACGAATCCTCACGGTACCGAGCCGGAGGATGACGAAGGGCACGAGTTCTCCGCCACCGCCGGCACCGGTGGCAGTGATGGATCTTTCCAGAGAGGTAATGTTGATCTATCTGTGTAATTGTTTTGTTGATTTGGTGATGGTGTGGATTTTGTTGGTGAATTTGATGAGATTTTTGGGGAAATTTGGATTTAAGATGGGAGGAGCAGTGAGCAGAAGGGGAATAGCTCGAGATCGAAGCATTCGGAGACGGAACAGCGGAGACGGTGTAAGATCAATGAGAGGCAAGTTTCGTGTTCTTTCTCATGTTTGAGTTTTGTTTGGATTTGAGATTTGAGCTGTGGATTGAGTTTTCAGTGGCTGTGATGTGTAGCTGCTATGCGTGAAAGATGATGTGTGTTCGTTTTGCTTGTTCTGGCTTGTGAGTTCTATTACAATTTGCAATGATGTCTAAAATTTTGCAATTTCAGGGTTCTATCATGAAGTTGTAGCAATTGCTTGTTCTGAATGCAATGTAGAAATGTGATATCAAGCTTACTCCTTTACTGTATTGAGGAATCTTTACTGATTCTATTCTGGGATTTTTTTTCTAATTTACATAATGGAGGTTACGAATAGAATCATAGTTGTTGATACAGTTTGACATAAAGTTAGGGATCAATTGCGAGATTGACATGATTAGGCTTCGTTAGTCCGAATACTGAGAAACTCATGGAAATATTAGCTAAGAGAACACAATTGTAGGTAATTCACACTGCCTGCTGGCGAATAAAAGAATACGACATAAAATTTCTTGATATCTGTACTTGTGCTGGCAGCTTTGTTTGCAATTCTTTAATGTGTTGGCAGTTCTTCTATGTTGCATTTCGACTCTGTCGAATTAAGTGCTGAATGTAAATTAGAGATTAGGGGAAAGTTTTTAAAAACCATCTTTAAAGTGGAGCAATTTGTTTCAGGCATATGCAGAAGGTATATTCGAGTCACATGTCTCCATTCTATACCCCTTTTTTTGTTAAAGACATTTGAGATAAACACCTTAAGTTAGTGCTCAGTGAGACCTGTGTAAGCTGTATTAGGGAAAGAATATTAAATTAACTATTTTTAGTACCAGCATGATTATATGTTCACCATAGCTTGTGAAATGAGCAAATTGGGTCATCTGATAGAAGTTGTGTTGTGTCGTAAATTTCTTGTGTTAAGTTCATTTTCTATGCTACTTAATCTGCTATTTGCATACTCATTTTTCTTATTAGTGTCGCTTCTGTAGATAAACCTCAGGCCTGTTGGGTACGAGCAGGGTCTGTAATTTTGGACTAATGTATTGACTATGATTTTCAGATTTCAAATACTGAAGGATCTCATACCTCCCAATGATCAGAAGAGGGATAAAGCTTCACTTTTGTTAGAGGTGCATCATCTGCCTGCTCATACTTTTGTTTTCTTTTTACTTTCCTCTTCAAGTAGTTTCAATTTACTTTCATTTTCTCCTAACATGAATATGGATACAATGAGGTTGATATCCTAGGCGTCTGTATGATACCTTTCGTTTGCAGGTTATAGAGTACATTAAATTTTTACAAGAGAACTTACGTGTATATGAAGCTTCCCATCCAAGTTGGACTCAAGAACCAGCGAAATTGATACCATGGGTAAGAAGTCAAATCTTTATCCATTCTGCTTACATGCTTGTGGTCAGTCCTCTTGATTCTCTCTCTTGTTTTGGGTTCATGTTGATTGTTGGGGAATGCCCTGATCATGCTGCGCATTTTTTATGTTAGCTACCTTGGACTTTTTGTTTCAGTTCAGAGGTTCTGTTTATATGTCTTAGCAAACATCTTGTGCAAATTTCCTTCATGAACTTGAAGGTTCTTGACAATTTACTGATGCACCACATACCAAGCGTCGAAAATGAAGGTTGCAGTTGAGAAACTATCTTTATTTAATAGCAAAAACTTGTAGTAGAAGATCTACAATTTAGTAGTAGTATTTTGGACAAGTAAATTTCCGCTAATTAAAAAGTAAATAAATCAGGATGTCCTTTGAAAACATGTCATGATGCCTGCTAAGAGTGCAAAACTTTGAACTTCAGAAAGACGCATCATTCTAAAAGGACACTGCATTTTGTTCATTTTTCGTTTTTGACATTCTTTTCTTCTTCGTTAGAAACATAATAGTGTACAGCCTCTTGAATTGTGATGCAGAGAAGTAGTGCGCAAATGGACAGCTTTATCGATCATCCCGACATCATGAAAAGCGGCTCCGGACATGAGAATGTTTTCCAGCCTATGAGCAATGAACAAAAGTCTGCAGAGTCCAACTTTAGTGGAGACGCTGCTCACAGAGGGAAGGACCTTCTCTCTGGCTCAGATACTTCAGCTGTTCCTTTGGGTGTGCCCTACCAACCAATCATCCATCGATCAGGGACAGGTGTTTTGCCTTCTGACACCATCGCTTGTCAGCCCCTCTTGCAAACCTGCTGGAGTAAACCATCCACAAGCGAATGCCCTATTGCAGGAAGTTCATCGAATGGAACAAAAAAAAATGACATCTCAAGTGTCTATTCTCACGGGTATGTGATGTAGGATTTCTTTTTAATTTGCATCCCTGACGAATTTTCCCTTGTTTCTAGCTCTTTGCTTCTAGTTCTGAACATTTGCACAGGAAACTAGTTCTCTTGAATTTGCTCGGCTGTTTGCGTACAGATAATACCTTTACTTGTCTTGCATATTCCAAGCTGCCTTGTCTTGCTGCTGGCACCTGGTTTCACATTGTAGTAGTGGTTTAAGATCCTGCGTATTATGAGACTTGTTTGTGATGGGAGGAAATATGTTCATTGAATCTGAATTGTGACCCCTTCTATCTTTTCTGTCTATCCCTTGGAGCTCTCCCTATCTTTTTCTGTAACCCTATATTTTCTGTTTGTGAGAGCCTTTTCGTTCATATATTCTGAAATGTTTTTTTTTTAATCATGGTTCATCAAATACAGGCTGATGAAGAATCTTGCCCAAGCATTTCGGTCTTCAGGGGTGGATTTGTCGCAGACCAGCATCTCAGTTGAGCTTGATATCAGCAAGAGAGCAAATGCGAATGCCACAGCTTCGACATCAGCTGTAGCAGTGCAGGTTTGAACAATTCCAATAGAACTTTTTCCTTCTCAACTTTGTTGCTTGCAAACAAAACCTTCCAGTTCATATAGATCGATTCCTTGACAGCCTTGTAAAGTTTTCTCGCTATATATGAAAATGTTGCAGTGTGATCTTTGACTGTCGAAGTCTTCCCCCTTGTTCCTTACTTTCTGATTGTACATACAAGATTCACTTAAAAATAAAAAATAAAGAACACCCTGGCCCTCCCTTGTAGATCGATTATTAGCCTCGGATCCATGGTTATGAGGAGTAGGATTATTAGGTTCCTGAATTATATATTCTGCATGTATTGTAGTTCATAGCTAGCTTCCACCAACTTGCTGTTCCCTCTAGTTAGTCCCTTTCCAATTATGGCCCTGCAGATGGCTGTCTTGTGTGGCTTATAGGGGGTCTTAAAACTCGTAAATCTCTGTCTTGGAACTTGGTGGTTATCCATAAAATGATCAGGCAGACGTGTTTCATTGTGCTTTCAGGTTATTCAGAAAAGCAGTCGATCAATAGTCAACTGCGAAACAGGAAGTGGAAACTATGGCTCCAAGTCAGCAAAGAGACTGAGAACCGAGGCCATCTAGTTGATCCCATTTTTTCATTCTCTCCTTATATTTGTATTCATATATTTTCCCTTTCCAATTCCCATTTCTTCCCCGCTTTTCTCTTTTTGTCAAAGCGAGTAGGAATGGGATGTCGATTAGAAGCTCGGGTGTGTGTTTCTCGTCTTGCCGGAACCTGGAAGTATACCAAAGTAGGGTCTGTACATGCTTGTTTTCCTGGTGTTGTTGATACCTGTACATGAGCTGCAAGCTCTCGGGGAAATCCCTCTTCCCCAATCCTTGTAATCGAAGTGGACAAATAAATGTTGGTGAGCAGTCGATGTTGCAAGCGAGATCCATTGGTCTTGTGAAATTTATGCGTTTAATCGGTGGTTTTTGATGTATAAGCAATATGTTCCGGTGATGATATTATTATTTGGGATGATAATGTCAGATTTCGATGTAGTAGAGGGGAAAGTGAGATGTTACAATGCATATTATGGAAAACGGATTAAAGGGGCAACAAGAGATGTCCCTGCGCATCAGCACCCCTCACAACCTCAGTTTTCCTGTTTTTCTTTTTCATGGCTTTGTGTCGAAGGTAACAGCAGCCAGCGTGCTGCCGTTGTTGCAGTTTTTAAGCCGTACAGAAAAGCGCGACTGCCCTACATCGTATCTTGTCAAAAATCGTTGCACATCTGCTGAACTGTGGTACATCAGGAGCAAACACTATACGACAACTAAACGCTATTGGTGCAGCCCCGACACACCGTTGCTGACTGGAGGTCAAACCCTTGCTACAAATCTAATGCCTGCAATGAATTCCATCGCTGCTCTATTCCCTCTGCCATAAGCGAGAGATGTATGGAAGTCTCCAAACATCCTTCCTATCAACTCTACAAATTATAAAATCTGTATTTAAATGATGTATTAATGTAAAATCTGATTTTCCAGTATACCATACATCAAAATCCAGAGTTTTTTTGAAATATGTCAGCATTCTTTTTGTTGCAATATAATGCGATTCATTGGGATCAGAATAATATGTTAAGCATACCCAGACTGAGCTCCACACATCAAAATTTCATCCAGAATTTCTATGACCTTGAATAAATGCATTTCATAAGTTATTGTGCATCAACATACCTGGTTTCACAAAGTCTGATAACCCAAAGTCAATGGCTAACAGTTGCGGGTCCTCATCGTTGGATATAAACAAGAAATTCTTGCATTGGGAAAAAGATCCGTATTAGACATCATGTACGAGACATGATAATTAGATACAGAGATAAGAGAGAGAATGTGATAATAAAATTATGAACTACGATAATTCATAAAATTTTAAGAATTACATAATATAGATACCATATACAAGTAAACAGAATGTGATCAAATCGAATTTTATGAATTACAGAATGCAAATGGATTACGGTAACCACCTGATACCAAATATTAAGTATTTTAGTGGACCCAAATCACATAAACATTATAAGATAAATGTAACACACTCTTTAATAATTATGTGTAACACACTAGTAATGCTTAAATATTATATTTTTCTCACACTTGATAAACTAATACAAAGCACACTATATATAAAGCCTTTTATAGACAGACTATAACAGAATTTGTTTTTAAATATAACCACACCAAAATTTCACAGCAAACTTTCTAAAGCATAACCTCACCTAAATTTCTCCTTAAATACATTTGTAATTCTTATTTCAAACTTGGATAGTTAGCATACTTAGTTTGAATATTGAACTACAATTTTAGGTTAAGAACAGTGAGAGAGAAGGAATTGAGTTAGTCGACATATCATAGCATCCATTCATAAAATCTTGAGAGCGTTAGAATAATACAAGAAAACTGATTTCAATACTAATACAAGCTTACCACAACGAATGCGACTTGAATCGAGTAACATTGTAGCACCATTTTTTAGGATGCTATTCAGCCAAGATCCAGTTCATGTACTCTGAACCGGATCAACTTTAATTACATACCCGATTAAGAATAACCAAATAAAAGTCTCTTTTGTCCTGGAAGTTCTTCAATTAATGGTCAATACATAACAAGATTAAGAATTCATAGAAGCTCAATGCCATGTATAGGTTAAAAAAGATCACCTTTTGTAACGCCCCAGGATTTTCTGTCCAATACCTGCTAAACATGTTACGTTACCGTCACTCCAAAGTTTCCTTCGAAGCAAGACGACAATAATACAAGGGGTTTAAGTATCAGAAACATAGGAACTATAGATAAATATCAAACTTATATCGTTATCGGATCTAGAAATAAATATCCAACTTACATTGTCTTCTATTACATTCTATTACATGAAAGTCAATGTCTAGAAAGAAAGGGTAATATGACAACAAGTCGAACTCATTCATCCTTGCTAAGTAACGGACCCTTCCTCGAATCTTTATTACCTGAAACGAACACGTAACCGTGAGCTCGAAAGTCCAGTAGCACAGGATACACGTCCATCTCAGGGGTGTGGCATGCTTATTATATCATGTATTTCCCATGCACAAACAGGATACAATGCAAGTAACACCGAGCAATCATATGCCAAGCAGGAACGTAAAAATTACACTCAAGATAATATTTCAAGTCAAGCAGGTTAGTTCTTTTTCCGTTATCAATAGCCTTTACTAGGGGTTTTAAGGCTCGTATATATGCTTCGTATCAAATCATATTAATTCTCATGACTTTTACAGGTTAATGACATGCACAAACATGCCATATTGATTCTCAGGATTTTTACAGGTAGACAACGTGCTTTTGTCACGTTATAATAATTCTTATGATTTTTACAGGTTAATAAAATGGGAGGAGTTACAGCAAGAATTTAACGTTAATAGTATCGTCATACTAATAATAATTAAACAAACAGGATTGTCGCTGCAGACGACCCAGGATGGTTAATGATAACCAAACACGGCCACCAATTATATTTCAATTGATGTTGCTGCGTGCACGCGAAGGGAATTTCTATCCCTCCCTAGCTAGTCAGGACTCGTAATTATCTTCATGTTCAGGTTTTCAGGACTTTCAGGCAGGTAGCGTGAAATTAAACATATTAATTCCACGTATAGCAGATGACCACCATAGTGTTTCATAAATTTATATAATGCTATATTTTGTAACGTTCTTAATAATTTTCAGGATTAATAATTTGTTACAAAAATAATATCAACAAGCACATGATATCACACATCAAGAGCAAGCAAAATTCAGGAGATCGTTATTTAAATTCTATAATATTTTACAGGTTGCATCGTTATCCTTCTAGCAAACAAATCAAATCAATCAAATAATCACACTTTTATTATTTTTAATTATCATGCGAGTACGTGATCACACAATCATATAAATAAAATCACGCACATATAATTTAGGGTAACGATGTGTGTTACCTTGTCATGATTAAAACCATATTACAGAATCCAACACGCACTCAACCCTACTGCTCAGTATTCGTCACACCTACATTAAAAATATAATTATCATAAATATCTTAACATATTAATCGAATCAATGTTTATATTAATGTGTGTACATTATAATACACACTTATATAACACTAAATGACTCCTAAGCTTAAACAAAAGGGGAAATCCATCCCCTTCCTTCCTTCATACTGCCTGCAGGAAGCAGGACGCCAGGCGAGTGCTTGGCCGGAAACAAGGCGTCGACGATTAGGGTTTGGCCGGGGATCCTTTGACAAGGTTGGGGCAGACCGGGTAAGGTCGGGAAAAGGAAAAGAAGGTAGCCATCCCCGCACGAAACCATCTTCGCCGAACACGATGACCGAATTCGGTCTTGGATGACCGAATTACTATTGGCTCCGGCTGTCTTCGGTGTCGGGGAACCTTGCCGGTCGTGGCTTGGGGTTGTGGTGACAAGCCGAGGTTGAATCTGGGTTTACGAGCGACGGCGTCGGGCTTCAGGCGGGGCTGGGCTTTGGAGGCGTCGAGTTTCGGTGGGGTTGGGCTTCGGCGGGGTCGGGTTTCGGTGGGGTTGGGCTTCGGTTTGGCTCGGGTTGGTTCGGATTGTGGTCGGAAGTCGAGGGTTGCCGAGGTCGGGGCTGCCGGAATCCGGCAAGGCGAATTATAATACGTGAAGAACATATAAGCAAAAACGAAATCGAAACTAGAGACGATAGCTTACCTTTTCACGGTCTCTGTTCTTCTTGGAGGCTAGGTAAAAAATATGTGAGGCTAACACGTTTTGAAAATATTTATATCGAGGCGTGATTGAACTAATCATGGAAACGATTGAGATTTTCGTAGAATTATTGTTTTGTTCAAAGATGTCTTACCATATTTAAAATATATGTTTTTTTATTGAGAATATTTCAGGATATTACACCCTTCCAGAAAGGTAAAGATTATCAAGCCCATTTCCTAGTGAGTCTAGCACGAAGTCCATCTTTCATATGCAAGACGACAGAGTTTACTGGCTTTGCATCCTCTCCTTGTAATATCTGCAGATCATAGTTATGAATGATAGCCGCAGCCGCCGCCTTCATCTGCAAGAATGCAAGCTCCTTCCCTAAACAGATCCTTGGGCCGGAGTTGAACGTGAAGAACTTGTGAGACGGTTCATGTTTGATCCCACCGTTCTCAGTGATCCACCTCTCTGGCTTGAACTTGGCGCAGTCTTTTCCCCACACAGATGTTATTCTCCCCATTATGTATAGAGGGATTACGATCATTGTTTTTTGAGGGATCACAGAATGGCCTGTTGGGAGGACGTCGGGCTCAATGGGGCATCTAGTTTGGAACGGGATTGGTGGATACAATCTCATAGTCTCGCATAACGTAGCGTGCAAGTACACCAACTTGCTTAGCTCCTCCTGACTGAATAGGTGCAGCTTATTATTTTTCTCCTCGGGGATGTTCTTCTTCAGTTCTTCCTTGATCTTGAGCAGGACGGACGCGTTTTGAGACAGGAGCCAGAAGAACCAAGTGAGAGCGGAACTAGTGGTATCCGTGCCTGCTAGTAACAAGCTATGCATGCTCCCATTAAGATCGACCCCATCACATGCTCCTGTACCGATTCCCCTATCTCCATCAGTCATATAAGCGGTTAACAGATCAAAGTTCTTATTGATGTTGTCACGGCTTCCAATCTCCTTTCGCTTCTCTGATAGTCTTTGGGCCAAGATACTGTTAAGAACTTGTCTCGCCTTAGAAAGAGTCTTCTCTCCTCCCAATGCAAATAGCTTCTGCATCTTCCAAATGCTTTCCGGCAACAAATGCCGCAAGAATATGGCTTCCATGGCATCATTCATGGCTGACGAGTATGGAATTTCAGGCCACTGAAGGGAGAGGCTATTGGGGTCAGTCCCAATGACCATCCTATGCGTTAGATCATACGAATACCTTTGAAACACCTCTTGGAGGTCTATTACAGTCCCACAAACTTCTGTACCGCATTTACTAGCCATGTTATCGAGCACCGGGATCAATCCTTTCTCTACCTTGTCATGGGCAATCATGGTAGAGACATCGCCAAATTGTTTGTGGTTGAAGAAAGCACGAATTATCTTCCTATGGGTACTCCATTCATCGGATTCCGCATTGAAAAGACCATCTCCAAAGATATCAAAGACCTCCTTCGACTTTGCTCCCCTAGGAAAGTTGGCAAACTTTGTGCTCGAGGTGTATTTAACGTTGTCAGGGTCGACGGTAATTAGCATTTCATAGGGAAAGAGCCAAGAGCCTTTGAGTTGGAAGGTGCCTCCCTGTTGCTCCGTTACAATGGTTACCCACTCCAGGAGCCTATGGCGGTTGGCTAACAATGCCGGCAAGACGCCGAAGAGTGGCCAGTTTCGTGGAAGGCCATATTTGTTGCTCAAACTAGAGAATAGCGTGAATAGTATGATACAGATTGTTGCTCCTGTGAGTATTGCATAGTAGTAATCTGAATCCATATTTTAATTGACTAGAGCTTATATGCTTGAAGCACGGTGAAAGATTATGTGGTTGCAAGATTTGTTTTGTATAGAGCAGAGTTTTTAGCTTGATTGAGTTTAAGCTGGTGTTGATATGCTTATCTTGATCTCACAATTTATAAAGAAAGCAATCTGTTGTAGGTTGACATAATAAGTGATAACACATGAGACAAGAAAATCAATTAAGATAATTTAGACTATGATTATGGATCATTTTCGACAACTTGATATACTCTAATGATCATCTTCTTATTCAATAGCAACTGTTGGATTGGGATATTGGTGTGGCGGATTGGTGCATACCGTGTAGGATACTAGCTAGCTAGTTTTCTAAATCAAGGAGCGCCAATGATTTAATTTGACCTCTATATTGGAAGTTAAGAAGAAATCGTCTAGTGGTAATGCTGAAAAAAACCATTCGAAGAAAGCATCATCTAAGGATTTGTCATAATTACTACTTACTAGATACGGTGAGAACAGTCATGGACGGTGTGTGTGAGTTACACAAACCACACGGTACACGTTTTATCACATGAATTTATGCCTATGTAAGGGACTTGGGTAGAGGTAAGCAAAGTATTGAGAGCATCAGACAAAAGTTTGCAAATATCTTATAAGTTTAAACACATTTAGAAGAACTTGGGCGATTTTTTTTAGGAGTGAGTCACTTCTATATCCTTATTATGCTCTCGGTATTCGGTGTAGTTTATTTTTATATCTTTTTGTTTGAGTAGTGGATTTTCTCGTCGTGAGCGACTGTCCGTAGTTTGAGAAAATTAATCACTCAAAACAATGGAAAGCTATTGATGAAACAAACAATCAAGCATCATTAAACTCACCCAAGTTGGAGAGCTTTATGTGAACCTCTGCATAATCTGCAACGAGTGCATCCTTGTCCTAAAGAGAAGAACCAATATCAAATCAAAGACCTTTTAACTTATTTATCAAGTTCCCTAGTATGGATACAATTGCAACTTTGGCCGTACACAAGTGCTTCGATCAATCACGCACTGCATGACGATCAGGATTCAAAATGATGACGCGAAGGCCTTTAAGCTAAGCTCGCCTTGTAGCTAATATTTTTATTGAATAAAATGTTGGGAGCGGGTTCCTTCCCATATGGAGAATACCTTGTTGGATTAATGGACTCATATTACATATACATGGATAATTTAATTATACGGATTAATTGTATGTTATGTGCTATCTTACGGTTTGGCCCAAATATTAAAGGTGCTATGGATATTAATATTAAGTGGACCAATACATCGTCATATAAAGTATAGACCCAATTGTGTAGATACCTACGGACGTCATCATAATTGATGATGCGCTGATTAGGGTTAAGAACCATATATATATGAAGGTTATGGTCCCCGATTGAACATACGTTATATCTTTCTAGCATCCCATCGTGAGAGAGAAACCCTTGTGTATCAACTAGAGTGTATCAACTAGAAGATACCCTAATCCTAGGTGATCTCCATCCCAGATTAAAGGCTTCCTTTTATGGATTCAGGTAGCTTCCGTTTATGATTTGTTCTAAATAATTCGATATGAAGGTTACAGTTTTATGAGATTTATTCCAAGTTATCATAACCTCCTTCATATTGGGTTATTTGAAAAAAGATCGAATTGATGTTGTGAGGATAATTCAAAAAAACAAATTTCAATAAAAGGAAAAACGAGGTCTCTGCACTCGTGTTGTGCTTGAGATCGTTGGGTTCTCGTACTCGTACACATAATCAGATTTGTATGGATTCAACGGATAACAGTACAGCTGAAGATTCTTATATTTTTTTTAGTGGAGTGAGTGGTTCAAAAGGTTTTCCAATACGAGCATAGAGTTTGTATATTGCTGGAGAAAGTTGCAGGTTTCGGAATTATTGTTTTTCCGCTTCAGTGCCATTTAGGATTGGCTGCAAGTTTTGTTTTGTTTTTTGTTTTTTGTTTATTTGGTCACTGTCAGTTTGGTTAAAAGTAGTTATCACAAAGTTAGTGCATGATCACCCATACTCTGCAAGATGTTTACCCTTGATAACGGTTGCTGGTTATAGCAACATACAGCTCAGCTTCATATATCTCTGTCGAAAGATTTTGAGATAAATAAAGATTTTGTGATAATTAAAAAGATTTTGAGATAAGGTAGTAACAAAATTATATTGAGATATGATTCAGATTTGTTTTCATTTAATTTTTTTTAAATGGTATATAAATAAAATCATGAACTCAGATTTGTTTCCATTTTTTTAAATGCTAACAAATAAAATTTGGATTCAAATTCAATATTTGACAATAATATATTATATACATTTTTTATTTGTCTGATATTTTAAATTAGTTAATTGAAACAATATGTTGCCAAAGCAACCTCTTTTGTGTAAATTAATTAATCTAGAATATTAAGATGTTTTTTGTGTGTATTAATTCCATGCATTTAACAATCGGTCCAAAGGAAGATTTTATTTGGCAGGAATTAAAACATGCTTGTGGTAATAAATATGTGACAATTATTAGGTTTTCCATGTAAATGTTAAGTCGGTCCAAAGAAAGGCTTAATATTTGACAGGATTTTATTGTCAATATTTGATTACTACACCAAGAGTACCACTTACAAGTTGATTTTCTATCCAAACATTAAAATCAATATTGTGCTAGGTATCTTATGATGGGGATTTGTCAATTATTTGAATCTGTAAATTGAAGTTATATTTCAGTAATAATTATGAGCTTGTTGTTTGATATTATCTTTTGTTCTTTTTTAGTCAATACTTCTGGTGCTACAATATCTGCAAACATTAACAGTATCTCTGTGCTTAACGGCATAAATTTTAAGGAATGGAAAGAGAACGTTATGATAGTTCTCGATTGCATGGATCTAGACCTTGCACTTTGGATTGAGCCACGTGCTACTCTTAAGGATACATCTACCCTTGATCAAAAGAGGGAGATGGAGAAGTGGGAACGCTCAAGTCGCATGAGTCTTATGATCATGAAACGTGCAATTCCAGAGTCATTCAGGGGCAATATGTCTAAAGAGGCTAATGCCAAATCGTTCCTTGCCGAACTTGAGAAACGTTTTGCAAAAAACGAAAAGGTTGAAACTAGTACTCTTTTGGAAATGTCTCATACTGCTTCAAAACTAAAGGCACTCAAGCTGGTATTACCTGAGGAACTGCTTTTGTATTTAGTTTTGATCTCTCTTCCTACACAATTCAATCAGTTTAAAGTCAGTTACAACTGTTTAAAGGAGAAATGGATTCTTAATGAGCTCATTTCACATTGTGTGCAAGAGGAAGAGAGGATAAAGCAAGAAAAGACAGAAAGTGCTCATTTGGCATCGGCTTCTAAGGACAACAAGAAAAGGAAAAATAAGGAAGTTGTGGTCTCAAAACCATATAAGAAGCAAACTAAGGGAAATGAAGTTGAAACTACAGAATCTGGTTGCTTTTTTTGTAAGGGACTAATCACAAGAAGAGAGACTGCGTCAAGTACCACGCTTGGCGTGCGAAAAAGGATATGTCCCTTGTTCTAATTTGTTCTGAGGTTAATTTTATTTCGGTATCCAAAGACACTTGGTGGGTAGATTCTAGTGCTACTACTCATATAAGTGTGTCTATGCAGGATTGTCTGAGCTGCCAAAAACCGAGTGATGGTGAAAGATACATCTATGTGGATGATGACAAGCGGGTTAAGGTTGAGGCTATTAGAAAGATTAAGTTATTATTAAAGATCGGATTTTATTTGGATTTGAAAGAGACATTTATTGTACCGTCATTTGGAAGGAATTTAATTTCAGTTTTTTCCTTAGACAAATTCGGTTATTCTTGTTCATTTGGAACTATAAATTTAGTCTTTTTCAAGATTCAAATCTTATTAGTACTGATCTTTTATCTCGATATGATATCTTATATTTTCTTGATATAATTGTCTCATATATCCAAATAAAGAATTCAGAAAACTCGTGTCAAATGGAATTCTTGATTCTTTTGATTCCTCAAATTTGGATATATGCCTTGAGTGTATCAAGGATAAACAGACAAACAAGACTAGATTAGGTGCCGAGAGAGTTTCAGACGTCTTAGAATTGATGCATTCGGATATTTATGGGTAATTTTCTACACCCTGTAGAAATGGTCAACAATACTTTATCACATTCATAGACGATTACTCTCGTTGTGGGTAGATATATCTCATCCATGAGAAATCCCAGTCAATAGACGTGTTCAAATCATATAATAGCGAAGTTGAAAATCAATTAGGCAAAAGGATTAAAACCATTAGATCTGACCGCGGTGCTGAATACTATGGTAGATATGATGGTTCAGGTGAACAACGTCCAGGGCCATTTGCAAAATTCCTAGTGGGATCGTTTCTCAATACACTATGTCATGTAGTCCTAGCATGAATAGTGTAGCTGAGAGACGAAACCGAACATTAAAGGACATGGTGAGGAGCATGATTTGTCATACTACCTTACCAGACTCACTACTCACTCTGGGGAGAGGCATTGAAAATTGCAGCATACATACTTAATAGAGTTCCAACTAAAACTACTATTAAAACCCCGCATGAACTTTGGACTCATAAAAAACTCAGTATAAAGCATTTGCATATTTGGGGTTGTCCAGCTGAGGCAAGGTCTTATAGGCCAAATGAAAACAATCTGGACTCTAAAACAATTAGTAGTTATTTTGTTGGATACTTCGAAAGATAAAGAGGGTACAAGTTCTATGATCCCACTTCAAAAACTATATCTGAGATGGGTAATGTCCGGTTCTTTGAGGATGCTAAGTTTGGGGGGTGGGGAGATAAAGTTAGAGATTTTGTCTTTGAGGAAGAGCATGTGTCTCTTCCCTCAGTTATTGTTGATCATGATCAGAGTGTTGTCATTCTTGACAGGAATCATGAAACAACTCCAATTTAAGACAATCTTGATAATCTCCCTAATCAAATTCCTAACATTATTAATGAGGATCAAACTCAACAATCTCAAGAACATGAAGTGTCATTAAGAAGATCCACTAGAGAGAGGAGAAGTGCAATTTCGGATGACTACATTGTATTTCTCCAAGAACATGAGGTAAACTTGAAAATGGTGGAAGAAATTTTTGTCTTCCTCCAAGAACAAGAAACAGATTTTGGACTTGTAGAAGATGATCCAATCAACTTGCTATGGAAAGTTCTAAATCTCAAAAGTGGATTGATGCCATGAATGATGAAATTAAGTTCATGAATGACAATGACGTTTTGGACTTTGTCTTATTGCCCGAAGGTGTAAAACCCATTGGTTGCAAAATGGATATTTAAAACCAAGAAGGATTTAGAGGGCAATATTATAAGATTTAAAGCTCGTCTTGTCGCTAAGGGCTACACTCAAAAGGAAGGCATTGACTTTAAAGAGCATTTCTTTTCGGTTTCATCAAAAGTCTTTTTCAGGATAATAATGACACTAGTGGCTCATTTTGACCTTGAGCTTCATCAGATGGATGTTAAAACAATGTTTCTTAATGATGACATTGAAGAAACAATTTATATGCAGCAATCAGAAAAATTTATTTCGGGAGATCCAAAGAAAATGGTTTGCAAATTAAAGAAATCCATCTATGGGCTCAAGGAAGCTTCCCGTCAGTGGTATCACAAGTTTCATAATGTCATTACATCTTTTGGTTTTGAACCAAATATAGCTGATAATTGTATATACCTCAAGTTCAGTGGGAGTAAGCATATTTTTCTGGTTTATATGTCGATGACATACTGCTTGCCAATAACGATATAGGCTTATTGCACGAAATTAAGAGATTTCTTTCAAAGAAATTTGAAATGAAAGATCTTGGTGACACCTCTTTTGTATTAGGAATTCAGATACATCGAGACCGCCTCAAAGGTGTTCTCGGACTCTCACAAAAGGACTATATCGATAAGGTTCTTAAGAGATATGGCATGTAGGATTATAAACGATTGTAAATCAAGTGACACCCCTATTGCTAAGGGAGACAAATTTAGTCTCAATCAGTGCCCAAAGAATGATTTTGAAACCAAAGAAATGAAGAAGACGCCTTATGCTTCTGCTGTAGGGAGTCTTATGTATGCTCAGATTTGCACATGACCTGATCTAGCATACATATTTGGGATACTAGGAAGATATCTCAGCAATCCGGGAATAGACCATTGGAAGGCAGCCAAAAGGGTCATGCGATACTTACAAAGAACAAAAGATTACATGCTTATATATCGTAGGTCGGATCAGCTTGAGATCATTGGGTATATCGACTCCGATTTTGATGGGTGTCAAGATAGTGTGAAATCTACATCAGGCTATATAGGCATCCAATCAAGGACTATGGCTGCGAAATTTTGTTAGTGGACTATGTCTAGTGGATAGCATTAAAAGGCCACTCAGGTTATTGTGTGACAACATGTCAGCAATCCTTTATGCTAAAAACAACAACAGTTTGACCAAGACAAAAGCATATAGAGGTCAAATTTTGAGTTGTGAAAAAAAGAGTACAGAAAGTATAATTGTCCATAGAACACATCAGTACTACATTCATGTTTGTGGATCCGCTCAATAAGGGATTGCCACCCAAAGTGTTTCATGAGCATGTTGCTCATATGGGTGTCAAATCAGTTGAGGATTATGGATTTTAGTGGGAGTTTGTTGTATAGTGTTTCTATGGTGTCAAACATATATTTGGTTAATTATGTTTTTTTTAAAGGTTGTGTCTGCAGATTTACAGTTTTAAAGTTTAATGTACTCTTACAGTTTTGAGGTTGATCTCGATAAAGTTTCAGGTGGACCAGTTGGAAATAGACATTTTATTTCGGACCACACTTTATGTTATTTCCATGCTACACACCTATACTTGATCCATGTCGTTGATTATATTGATATACGTGATCATTGTTGGATCTAGTTATATCAATGTAACATAAATCTCTTTGATTCTATGTTGATATGATTGATGGACCGGATTGGTTGATGACGATTATAAATTGATAGCATTCCTGAGCTCTTAAGGTTACTGTGACATACAATACTAAGGTTTGTGCATGTACATGAGTATGTCGTCCAAATGGGAGATTGTTGGATTAATGAACTCATATTACATGTACATGGACAATTTAATTATACGGATTAATTGTATGTTATGTGCTATGTTATAATTTGGCCCAAATATTAGTAGTCTTATGGATATTAATATTAAGTGGGCCAATACATCGTCATATAAAGTAAAGGCTCAATTGTGTAGATACCTACGGGCTTGATCCTAATTGACGATGGGCTGATTAGAGTTAAGAACCATATATATATATATGAAGGTTATGGTCCCCGATTGAACATACGTTACATCTTTCTAGCATCCCATCGAGAGAGAAATCCTAGCGTGTGTATCAACTGGAAGATACCATAACCCTAGACGATCTCCATCCCAGATTAAAGGTTACAGTTTTATTGGATTTATTCCAACATACCTATGGGTTATTATTTGAAAAAATCTTTCAAATAATAACCCCACAGATATTCTGCACACTCGTTAAAGAACACCATGGTTCAGCATGTAGGAGAGTTTAATGAATTCATTGCAGATTATGCGGAGGTTCACATAAAGCTCTCCAACTTGGGTGAGTAATTATGACAAATCCTTAATGTACCGTGTGGTTTGTGTAACTCATCATCCGAATCATGACTGTTCTCACCGTATCTAGTAAGTAGTAATTATGACAAATCCTTACATGATGCTTTCTTCGAATGGTTTCTTTCAGCATTACCGCAAGACGATTTCTTCTTCTTAACTTCCAATAGCTAGCTAGTATCCTACACGGTATGCACCAATCCACCAGACCAATATCCCAATCCAACAGTTGCTATTGATTAAGAAGATGATCAGTCGAAATTATCTTAATTGATTTTCTTGTCTCAAGTTTTATCACTTATCATTTGGTATATAGTTGGAAGTAAACTTTGTGTTTGAGGAGTGCTTCTGAAAAAATCTATCTAGGAAGGATCCTGGAGCAAGTTAAAACGATCCGAGGAGGATTCCTATCAATGTGTATTAAGGAGAATCTAGGATTCCAAAATGATAAACCCCTAGCTGCAATTTATAAATTTCTTATTGAATGGCGAGTATTTGAGTCAGAAAGAACGATCACTTTTTATCATATTATCGAGGAAATCGATGAGGTTTTGTGGGTGGTTTTGAGGGTAATGCTCTCAATTAGAACTTTTGTTTTCTCTTAGAAACCTTTCTTTATCATTTTGCTTTCATGAGAAATCTCATGCTGTATTGGTAATTTTCTTCCACGGATCATCCAATTCTTCATAACTAATGTTCGCTTTTGTGCTCGTAAGGTCGGGGTGAGAAAGAGCAGTTGTCATAACGTTCACGGTTTTCCAGAAATCATTCATTATTTTTGTTAAGGTTTTTGGATTTTAAATATTTCAGATTTCTATAGGTAGAAACCGATGACGATTTGGTGCTGGAGGAGGTGGTGCTCCAGTGGCTGTTGCTGCTGCCCCTGCTGCCGAGGAGAAGAAAGAGGAGAAAAAGGTATTGATATATTGCTCTATTTTCTATTTGCAAGGTTCTGCATTCCTGTTTTTTGTAAGTAGCTATTGAACAATGTTTTTTCTTAAAAGGAAAATCCGATTCGGATTTTCTATTGAACAATGTTGATGTCTTCATTTTACAGGAAGAGAAGGAAGAGAGCGAGACATGTCGCTGTTAAGTTTGTTCGACTAGGTGTTATTCGCGGTCCCTATTTTCATAAGATTGGCAGGAAATGCTTTTCATTGACAACATGAGTTTGATACATACAGCATACACAACACATGTGCATACCGAACTCTATACTGTTTATACTACACATCAAAACTGAATAACACACCAAGCTATAAACAAGTGTCTTTAACTTCCATCATCCTCAACTCTTCCCCATCTTGATAGCAGCGTGCACAAACTCTTCGCAGCTTGAGACACCACCCGATAACACAACCGCTAAAACGCCGATAATATCAAAAGCTTCTTGCAGATCCACAGCCGAGGTCATATCGTCCAGCCATGAGAGAAGCTCCTTCGAGAACCCCACCATCTCTCTCACATTCAGTAGTCTCTCCTTCATCACCACTTCCCATTCTTCCAAGCTGTTTGCGCTGTCATCTTCCGTCTCGGTTTGTTGCTTAGAGGTAGATGTTGCACCAGTAGGCTTCTTGAGTTTAAAGAACTGCTGCAGCTGCTCTATCAACCCAGTGTAGACGAGCATGGGCTGAACCATGGACAAGAGTTCGCTGGAACTGGTTGCCTTGCTGGGAGTGGCGCTTGTGCTGGAACTTGTCATGCTTTGTGTGGAACCCGGGGTGATGGGACTTGACAGTGTGCGGGAAGTGGACCGGCCATGGAAATGTTGCATATATGCATGGTAAATGCCGCGCTGCAAGAAGGCACGTCGGTGCTGCAGCCAAGACTCGTAAGATTCTGATAGAAGTGAATTAACCATCATGAATTGCACGGTCTCTTCTGTTCCAGCAGAAGCTGAAGGTGGCGTTCCTGTCACAGGAGAGGGCTTTGAATCTAAAGAGGGAGAGGATAAGAAGGTTGAGACTGTCCTAGCCATCGTGCGGCGTTGAGATGGGCTTCCCTGATCAAGTAGGTGACGACCCATCTGAATCATAAATGGTAGAAACTTGGAATTGCTCTCTTTTCCACCACCTCTGCTGTCGGCACTGAATGATGCGCCAGTAGCAAAACGCGCAAGCATCTGAAGGAATAAGATAAAACTGCATAAGCGGCGAATTTAACTTTTCATACTGAAAGAAAATCAAACCAACGAAGTCAGGGAAACAACATACCAGAACAATGTCATACATCAGCAAACGAAGACGGCTTCCATCAGCACGTCCAAGAGAATTCAAGTTATCCCAATACAGATCCACATGTCGAACATACTGCCCTAATGGAACTGATGGGCCTCTCACAGGAAACAAAGAGTTGCACAGAGTTTCGTTGTTTCTTAGAGCAGCACCATCCCATTCTTTCTTTGGATTCTTCAGCGCAGCATCCGCTCTTTTTGCCTCCTGGTGGCATTGGAAGTGTATCATGTTGAAGTGGCTCACGGTTGTATAAACACACTCTCCTCGTGCACTTGCTGAAGTTCCAACGCCTAAGTTCACCCGTTTACTGTACGAGTATACACCCAATAGATCATTCGGTCTCAAACTATAACCCTCTCTGCAAACCATACATGCCAACCCATCTTCCTCTTCCTCCACATCTTCCAACCCTTCAAGATTGGGTCGAGCAACGACTATACGCTCACCACCATCAGATGAGAATTCCTGTCTCATACCAAGTCCCTGTCCACACGAAGCATAAACAAGTCAAACATTATGAAAAGAGATACTCTCCATCCGATACAGAAATTTCAATAAGTACGTATTTTCTCTCTTCCAGTAGTTATGATAAAAATATTGAATACAAGTCCTCAACATAAAGCCTGGATTAGCTACAAGTTTTTTTCCTCAAAACATCTTGTACTGGGCCAGGTGGGAAAACGGGGCATGATAATAACATTTTTTTAAAACAATTACATATAAGGAGATACAGTAGATGATATTCTTTAAAGTTCAAACGATGAACATCAACAGGGAAGAATCAAAGATAGTACCTGAAGTAGTTCCTCTCTCTTCCTCAAAGCTCGGTGCCTCATCTCTTCCCGAGTAGCATGTCGCAGCATGCGGATTTCCTCCCCCAAGGATCCATCCCCTTTTTCCTCTTTATCAGACAGGGTGTCCAATAAGTTCTCTGCCTTTGCACCAATCTCATTTTCTCCAGAAACGCCTTCTAGTGCATGAAGCAGTGGCAGGATGCCACCACTTTCGATACATCTTTGAGTAGGCAAGTGACCCATTGACAGTCCCCTTAGCATAGACAAGATAAGAGGGATAGAAGGTAATTTCAATCCCGATGCCCATTCAGAAGTAGATTTATAACCAGGCATTCCAGCAACTGCAAAAGTATCCCTTATATACTTCACGGCGACACCAGTAATTCCCTTCTCCAAAATAATATCCTTCAGCCTTTCTCCGCAAGAACTTGTTTTAAGTGACTCAGACACTCTCACAAAGTTCTCCACAAAGAACCTCCTCTGCTTGACAGCTTGTTGAGCTATATCCTCTTCTTTGGGGTTCTCTTCATACTGTTTCTGCAACCGATCAAAGTCCAACCAATCTAGCAAATATGGTTCAAAGTGATGGATAAGAGCTTCCATAGCAGCAGGCTCGCCATATGTCAAGTATGGCAATATTCTAGCCACCATCTCAGTGTTCCTCTGCTGCTTACTTGATTTCTTCAAGCCGGAAGGATGAGACAGCCTTTCAAGGAACATGAGAACTATCTTTTTCGCCTGATCACTAGCTCCAGTTTCTTCACTTGCAACAGCAAGTCCATTTTGAACGACCTTAATCTTGTCACTCTCGTTAGCTTCTAATGTTAGTGACTCGACAATCAGAAGAATGCCTTCAGCTGGCTCCATAGCATCTACTGAAAAGGCCCGTCTGGCTGTCTCAACAAGTAAACCTAGTGCTCCCAACCTTAACAAGGCTTGCCTATTCTCCCTTATCTTACAGCAAAGCATAAGAAGATTCAGCACGGCAACCATCTGCTCATGATTAGATTTCAAATCATCTCGCAAACTCTGTAAAACATGAAAGCAAGTGACAATGAGCAGGGATATACAGTAAAAGAAAACCAGGTAAGATCAATATTTTAAAAAAAAAAACAGAAAAGAAAAAACCTGTGCAAGAAAGACTGAAACTAAGGAAGATATTGATGGCAAAGACTATAGATTGAGATCATTATGCAGACACTATCAGTGGAAAAGCAAATACTATCACCACCAATCTCACATCGCTAAAGAATTCATGTGGGGCATGCAGAGTTGAGCCCTACCAGTTTAGTTCAGCAGGTTTGGAAGGATACATCTTGCTGGACAACCAGGCTCAACTCAGATAAGAAGCATAAACAAAATAATATGTCCGGAGTAAATCTGGAAATGTCATGCGTTCTGGCCAAAGTTAATTAACCAGTTCCCCCATAAATTCCAAGGTAACAAAAGATGTGGAGGAATCCAACATAGCTGAAGAGCTAATGCCACGAAAAAGGCACATGAATAAAAATGCTTCAAATAAAATTACATATTTACACAATTTTCAACATTGTTGTAGCTAAAACAGCACACACACACATCTAACGTAAACATACTGCCAAGCATACCAAGTTTGTTTAAATGCCCCGTTGCTATGTATGCCTTCATTTTAGTGTAGGCCGTAGCCTTTCATTCACTCCAAGTCTCAAAGAAAAGGTGGGGCACTGTCAGCCAATTGATATGGTAATGTGACATGAGGTAACAAACATAAAATGTCGGTATGATTAGAAAGGACCCATCCTCTGGCATTGCATGGATCGATCAGTTTTCAAGCGAATCAAGCCTTTTCCTCTTCCTTTTTTTCTTGAAAGAAATATTCGTTTTCATTCAATTGTATTTCACAAATTTTCAAAGGCGTAATACTGAATAACAAACAAATCATCCATAGATATATTCTACTGTGTTAAATCATGCAGTACAGTTCTTCAGCGAAGGGAATAGGAAAACACCAAAAGAAGTTCAGATCCCCACATCAGAAGTCTCTCCCTAACTGATGATGAACTTTTAACCTTGTACGGAGTATGGATGGAAAAAAAAAGAAAAGGAAAAAAAACAGAACTGACTTTGAATAAAGTATGCATTTATCACGGTGATGATGCCATTGCATGGAAACAACAAGATGAGTTGAAGGATTACAGATGAACATAGTCAAACCATTATTTCATATTGTTTCATTTCAATTTCTTCAACGAAATATTCTTTTTAACCGTCATGCAGCCTCTTCTAAAAAAAAAAAAAAAAAGGCACAATGTCATTTATGTGATGCATGTGATCATACTGCAACTAATGCAATAAAGTTAAGTGAATGGGAACATTGTGCCCCGTTTTATATCTCCCAGAGCACATGCAGACCAAGTACCATAGCGGGTAGAAAGGGAAACACACCTTAACCATGCCCAATATAACTTCTAGCCCACGATACTCTTTGACTGCACCAGCTATAGCAAACTCAACCTCTGGATCTTGAGATTCCTCCCTATCTTCCTCTAGTTCTTTAATCATGGGCTCTGTAGCCTCACCATCTAATCCCTGAAATTACAGGAAAAGGAGCATAAGGTGCGATACATAAACAACCTAACTTTTTCAGCAGATTTGAAAGAAATGTTCCCAAAAGAATCAAATGGTAAAGCAACAAAAACAGTTCAAGGGAAAGTAAACAAACTGAACTGTAAACACATGAGTGAAACACAGTAAACACTTAAGGTGCAAGGGGCAAACTTGCTAAATGTAACTGGTGTCCAGAGACGACTTATAACTAAGAAAATAACCAAAACTCAGATTAACTATGCTAAAAAATTATAAAACAAACCTGTAGACGGTATGTTACTATCATAGGAGGAGAATCTCGTGTCAGAGCACCAGCACCAGGGGAAAGCATATTTACATTAGCTACAGAGGTTGAAGATTGAAAATTTGACTTTCTCCATACTTGTTCATAAACTTGAGCAACACTTAAATCAAGAGAAATGATATTCCCAGATACAAGCAGTTCCATTCCGTAATCGTCTTCCACAAGGCCAAGTAAATCTAACTGGTGGCAGATCTTGTTTTTGACATCACGCATCAGTGGACCAATCTCAGCACTGGAATAAGGGTTCTTAGTCATTGATCCCCTGATAAATTCTTCTTGAGTGTGAGCCTTGTTAAGAACCAGAAGATATACGGACTCAGGTTTTGATGGGCTGATCAAATTACACAACTGCTCCAAGATAAACTGCAAATCACACAAATTTTAGAGATAAGAGAGAAAGTACACAAGGAATTAAAAATAATTGCAGGTAAGGGACCATAAATGGTTAAACTTTGACTACTCCTACCAATGATGCTTGGCCCTTTTTCTCCTCTCCATGGATTTCCAAAGCACAGATACAGGCATGTATAAACTGTCTTTTATTCTCAACGCTCTCCTGCAAAAGACTATCCAGGAGATCCTTGAGGAGGCGATTGCAATCACCTATTAACTTTGTTTTCTGCACCACCAACCCTTGAATGATAATGAGTGCCTCAAGCATTTCAGCGAGCAAGTTGTCACGCATAAACCTACACAGAGGTCAAATTTGGTAAATGCCAATATAAATGTGTCAGTATCACTTGTTATAAGAAGCTACAACTTAATGCAAGGTACGTAAATCAAGTTATTGGGTTGCCAACAATAAGCTTGAGATCATCGGCAAAAAGTGAAATAACCAGAGTGCAACTGTGTCATGGTTTATCTTGAAGGGACTATTGCAAAGAGAAGAAGGGGAGATAACCGACATTTGCTTCTATCTTTGGATAAACAATATAGAAATTCCAAGCAAGGGAGATACCATATCAGTAGCAAACACAGCAAGAGACATGTAGTATAAACCCTAAACCCTAAACGAATCAAAACCTGCCATTCCGAATAAGATTGAGCTAGCTATAAACGAAAGATTAGCTCTAGAAAGTACCGATGGCTCAAACAAACATATAAGTGTGCTCGCTCCAGTTTATGAGAGCATTGACCATGGCAAGTGAACGGATTGACTACGCCAATTATCTACCAGGAAACAAGTGGGGTAAAATATTCAACCAAGAAAATGTCATAACAAGGGAGATACCTTGATCTGATATTGGGAACCTCTAAAAATTTTCCAAGCAGCTCTGTCAACTTGTGTAGTATAAACCCCTGAGAAATATCAATGTGGAGGCTCCGCTCCAAAGACTCAACATGACGAACTTCCTGGGTGATCAATTTGCAAATGGTATTCAGGCATCCCCTTACAGTGAGAAAGAGACGAGCATCTTCTGCATCGATCATCTTGAAGAGCAAGTCAAAGTAATCTACAGCACTTTCAGCAGCAGCGAGAGTATCAGGAAGCCAAGTCATCAGCAAACTCAACAAGCGAAAACGCCTTGATGAACTATGAGCGCAGAGTAGGTTAATCAACATACACATCTCAGACCTTATTGATTGAGAACAAGCACTGAGAATGAGCCCTGAAACCCATGAGCCCAATTCAAAAGATGCCAAGCCATTCTTTGAATTTCTACAAGCAAGACGCCTCCATCTGAGTGCATACTTCATAGCTAGGTAATCGAATCTTTGAACCCGTGTCCTCTGACCCACAGCTTTGACAGCCTGGGATACTTTGTACTGCCTTCTGACAAAATCAATATAGGATGCCCCCTTCTCCCATTCAGAATAGCTCAACAACTGAATATCATGAGCCTTTTGTGATCCATCCCAATTCTTCTCGATAACATCTACCGCGGACTTGTTTTCACTTACAGCCACAGAGCCTGGCGTATTCGAACCACTTTCACCGGTCGCTGATGGACTTAGAGCAGAATTCCCCGATTTTTCTTTATCTGAATTATCAGGTTTGGGTGGGGTGCATGCCTGGGATACAATCCTCAGGCAAGGAAGGATCACATACTCAGAAATGGCAGGATGACTTGATCCCAGCTTAACAGATGTAAACAGCAACTGAAAGACAACACGCAGTCTTGATTCCCAGAATTCATCAGAAAGAGAACAAACCTCCGACAGCAAAAGCATTTCTTCACGGGTAGCCACAGCAATGTCCATGGAACGATGATGATCAAGACAATACATGACTTTTCTTTGTATCAGATTATTCAGCTCAGAGACAGCATTTGAATCACCCTCTGAAAATGCACAAAGCACTGCCCTTGCTTGCACACGAGCAGATTTAGGACCTTGATGGATATTATTTTCAAACAATTCAGTCAAAATTCCTGCAGAGACAAGCTGCTTCTTAGAAAGAGGATGTTTTGACAGCACTAGCAGTATCTCAAGGCACTGGGTGACGTAAGTGGCTGCACAACCATAACAGCTGTTAGGTGTTCTTGAAACCACAAATCTTGAATTTTCTTTTGTTCTGTCAGAGTGTTTCTGATGCAGATAATTCATCAAAACACGGCGAAGACCTTGCAGTTTCTGAACACTTTTGCTAACTGAATCAAAAGCTGCTTTGCACTTCTCACCATATAGAACACCAAGGAGAGCAATCTTTCGGTTTACCTTACATGACGGTACAGGCAGAGACACCATCATCTGCTGAACAGAATCCTTCTGTTGCGAGTCCATCTCATTCTCCCCAATGCTGGATACAATCTTGAGCAAGGGCTTCTTAAAACCTAACAACTGCTGATACCTTCTATGAGCATTTTCTGATTCAGATTCAATAGCAGCCAACCCTTTCTTCATATCATCATCGTTCTCCATGTTATCAAAAGTGTAACTAGCCTTCGCCATAAAATTGAATTCGAAACGTCCATATTTGCTATAACCACATTCATTGCAAAGGAAAGAATCCAAATTCTCATAGTTGATATTGCGACATTGCCTACACTGATACGCATTCTCATGGCAATTGCCACATATTCCATGCCTATCAGTAACAGACCGGCTGCACCTTGGACACTGCAAAGGCTCCATAGATGAAGCCTGAAGATTTTCATAGAAGGAATCAAGCTCGATCATTAAGTTGCAAGCAGTGATGGGAATACCAAATTCTACTTTCAGTTCAGTTTGATTGACTGAAAGATGGCAGCTCTTTGCACGCCTCCACAATGACCAATTATTTTTCAACTCGGACAAGTCCGTCACAGGCCTATTATTGTAATACAAGTTTAGCACCTTTACTGACTTGGATTTACGAGCATCATGAACATTCATTGTCACAGATTGGATGGTGTAGCTCCCAGTGCATTTCACAATGATACGGTTGTCAGTGAACTTAGTTTCTGACTTCAAAGTCTCTAGCTTCATTCTGCTATATGGTAATTCTGGAGAACTGCAGGCAACACATGGCTCACTCTCAAGATAAAAACCATCAAATTCGACAAGGCCACTAAGAGTGTTGTATATACGAGAATTGGGGTGATTAGCAAGAAGTTCATTTTGCTGGTGAAGTGTCTCATAGATGGACTGCACAACATCGGCAGTCAAGCATCTATCCAAGAGCTCAGAATTGCGCTGCTTATTGGTGTCGGGCACTTTGCCAAGCAACCAAGTTACAAGCTCTGTATACTCCTGAATATTCTGCCCATACATTGGCAATTGTTTTACCTTCTGCAGGAGAGCTGCCATCATGGACTCCTTAAATGACTGCTTGCCATGATGCCAAATACCATATAGAAGACATTTGGCTTCAGCACGGACCGAACTTGAATTCCACTCAAGAAGGAAACAATCAATAAAGTTTATAAGGGACTCGTTGCCCTTATCAGAAAAGATATCAACAGCTGTTCCCATATCCAAGCAGGACTTCTCCGAGCTAGTATCAGCTGCATCTTCACCTTTCTTTTTCTTCTTCGAATCTTGAAACTGTGTCGCTGGTTTGTTCGAACTTGATCTAGTTTCCCCTACTTCTGCTGTCTGTGAATTGACGCTGAAGTCCGTTCCCGTATAGAAGGCTAGATTCAGAAGCTTGAGTGTCTGAATGACAGACTCTTCTCCAAGATAGAACAGCCAATTCACTAGAAAGGACAAAACATCCCCATGCTTCAAACAATACTTCTGCCAGTTTCGAGGACGGGACCCAGCCACTTCAGCCATAGCAGACAAGGACTTGACTATTTTTACACTTCTCTCATAAGAAATAGGGTTCTGGTAACCACCACATTTGCTCAAATGCTTCTGGAGCTTTTTAAGTTCCCTTGATAACTGCCAAGAATCTCGCACACTATAATAATGAACCTTGCTTCCACACAAGTGCAGAAGAAGACGTCTCGCATACCTTCTGACGAACGATGTATGAGGATTACTGATGTAGCTGCAGAGAACATCTTGGTAGCCATCTAACTTCAATTCTTTGGCAGAAGACACCTTGGCCACCTTCTCTTTTTGAACACTCTTATCATGCTTTTCAGGACGAATCAAACTGTAAACCAAGCGGAAAGTATTCTCCAACAACAGTCGGTGGTAATCGGCAAAAATATCTGCTCGATGAGCTTTAGCATATGAATCCGAAAAGAATGGAGAATAATTGCCTGCAGGTACGTCTCTTCTCACTGTTAATAGAGACCCACAACCAGAACCAGGTTGCACTGCAGTGGGAATCTCTCGATCATCAGTCGAGGATTTGAAAACACTGTCCAGCTGCTGCAGAATATCCATAAGATAAAGTACAAAAGATTGCTGCCTAAGAGCAGTGCAAGCGTGAAGCATCTGAGACGCAAAGTCATTCTTTTCTTGATCATCTTTAGGTGACAAAGCAGCCGTCGAAGCAGGAAAGGGTGCATGGCCATGGCTCTTTTCAGTAGCATCTGATGTTCCGCTATACTTCGGTATAGAGGCCTCACTGCCTGGTTGGTGCCAATTTCGCAGCATCAAGGTGAAGAACATAAATACAAGGATGCAGACTTCACCAAAATAAGAACGCTTTCCAGCCAAAAATGGTCTGCTGAGGTCAATCTCATCAAGAAACCACCTAGTCAGTTTTTCCAAGCTTAAGCTTCCAGATCCTGAACTGTCCATAAAAGGTCCACCAATAGCAGAGGATAATCTGTAGAAAAGTTGCATGAGAGGAATCCCGGAGACACCAGAGCTATTCTCCATCCATCCTCTCAACTTCTGAAGGAGCTCCGAGAGAAGCAATGAATTCACAGCTCGTTTTGATGCAGAAATTGACACAGGATCAGTAATTGAGGAAGACAGTTCCTCTGATCTACTGGGATCCGAAGAATGAATCTGTGGAGTGGGAGCAGAATTATGTGAGGAGATATCTGTAGCAGATGCCATGATGCTTCCATCGGTTAAATTGTCGGAAGAGAACTGGGCTTCACTGCCCTCCCCTAAAGCTTCAATTTCTATCGGAATTGCAGTCATTGGATGATCTCTAGAGTGGGGTGGAGGGAGCCTCTCAAAATCCAAAACTTCATAACATGCCTCACATAGATCAAAATCAGGGCAGATGGTACAATGCCATCTCCTTCGTACTATAGGCACGGTTGAGCAACCATCACAACAGTATTGGACTGATGAGGTTACAGAATCCTCTTCTATTAACACCTGGGAGCTTCCTCTAACCGAGGTATTTGCAGACCCACCAGCTGACGCAGCATTGTCTATAGCATCATCAGCAGCCAACATAGTTTGCTTAGGGAACGGAACTTGGAGCAATCTTGAAGATATTGCAAGGCTAACCACAAAAAATTGCAAACACAAAGGAAAAATTGAGATATGAGAGGAAAAATTTTATCGAATAGGAAACCAGGGTAGAACCTATAACTAGAAAAACACCAATACCTGCTTGCTGTTTGAATGGCCTCATTGGGATAGAAAAGAAGCTTTTTGAACAACACAGCTGCAGCAGAAACAGAATCACCTGCATCCTTCTCACGTAAAGCCAAACACTCAGCATAACTATATATTAATTCCACAGAAGTTATAATTAAATTGTTCATTGTTTGTGTATCGGGCTGCTCAAGCTCCAATATCCCCCATAAGACTTGCATGAGTCCATCAACAACTTGGGTACCTAAATAAGCAGAAGTAGATGAATGTCAAAAGAAGGTAGAATAAGGTGAAAAAAGATCAGGGAAACATTCATGCCCAAGAAGGAAAAAAAAAAGGAATATGAAAAGAGAATGCATTGTAATTGGAACAGTTGGATCAGAGTCACCCGCTCCTGTGTTCTTGGTGAGTAGATTATGAATTCAAATGGTATGCAAGTTGTCACGATTTTATTCACAAATTGTCATAGAAACTTTCTCAGAAGTACACCTTGCACCTTACTACCATCATAAAACATCGATATGGAAAACCAGGGTGCATGAATGGGCTGCAAATGATGATATAAAACCTAAAGGTAAGCATTCATGATATAAAAGAATAATCTCGAGGGAAGACTGGGTTCTCTTTGTCAGACCATCAAAAAAATGAACAACAAAAGGAAATATATGGGCTCAATGTTTCAATCTACTAGAGCAATTACAGGCAATCACAACGAACCAAAATAGTCAGCTTGTATACCATTTGTCTCAAGGAAAGAAGCCAAGTTGGCACGGCGATGCAATGCAATCTTTGATACAGCACGCAAATGAGCAGTAAACTCATCGATTATCCACCCTGAAGAAGAACTGCCACTCCCCAACCTCGACAAAAGCATAGCACTGGATTTAACCACACCAAGGAGGCACATGCTATCCTTAACCTAAATGAGAAAACCTCTGTAAGCATGAATAGAAGTACACAAACAACAAAGTAGCACCACCCCTCCC